>CM067504.1:29592701-29644661 GCA_034509495.1 Acestrorhynchus altus | reverse complement strand
CATACCTTATGTCAACTGGCATATTCATACAAACAATGGTGTCTAGAAATGCACACGTGTAGAAGGTGCCAAGAAATATTACTTGAAAATCAACCAAAAATATAATGCGAGTCACATGGGAAGTCCCTTAATGCAGAACTGAACAAGCAATCTGGCAACCATTTTCCAGTTTAAAAATCCCAGTTGGAATCCTTGCAGACCCATACCAGCAGTTAGGGCAGTATGATGTGGATCCACAGCAAAATTAGAATAGAAGCGTTCACCACAAGGCCTTCATACTCAAACCTGTTATCAGATCCCAAACTGAACCTGGAATCTTTAACAGAGATGATACAGTTCCAGACCATAAAAAAATCTTTTTTTTTTTTTTTTTGTTTTGCACATATTCATGTAACCAGTGCTCCCAGAACATCCAAACACAATGGCATAGATGGTGGGAAATTTGTCAAAAGGACCATCCTTTATCTGTCAATCCAATGTTGCACTCTCTCTCAAAGTCTATCAGAAGGATAAAATGTATTCAAGTACATCACAGAGGCATGTTTGGAAGTCAACAATCTCTCACCAAGAAGTACACTACACAAACGTATCCTGAGAGCTTTTATTTAAGGCAGTGGGTGAAACATTTTATGCCCTCTTGTACCAAAACCCAGTGTTTAATAAGACTGTGCATGCAATCATTTACATACCTTTCTAAGACATACTCGGTGCATGTTTTTGGTCAATGAGTGTTGATTTTTGACCATTATCTTGTTTAATGCATGTCACTGATAGCTGTACCATATAAGACTCTGTATGTGGCAAGTAAACATTGATTTGATTTGTAGCATTAATTGGATTTGAGTTCAAAGTGAGCACTGATAGAACTAGCAAAGGCAGTGCTGTGCTGTCTTGATGTTTTCACTTCTGTATGTATGTGTATATATATATATATATATATATATATATATATATATATATATATATATATATATATATATATATATGACTGTGTATGTGTATGAGTGTGTGTGTGCACATGTATGTCTTTGAGTCAAGGATACTATGGCAGACAGTGCACTGGACAAATGGGGGTGTGCAGATCCACTGTCCCCTGTACTGTCCATGAACAACAACCCCCGCCACCACACACCCAACCACACACACACACACGCACACACACACACACACACACACAGTGGCAGGTCATTTGTGCAGAAATATGAGGCCAGGGTAGATAAGAAAACAGGGGGCAAACTGTCTTGATTTATTCATCGAGGACGCGCTGCGACTTTCTCCGGACAGTTGATAAAAAGAAAAATGTCCTGCGAGTGGAAATTTGTGGGAGGCACGAGCCTCTCTGGAGGAATGGGTCCTGGCCTCATCCTTCAAAGAGAGAAACAGAGAAAGAGAGAGCGAGAGACACTTGTGATGGCTTTAAAAGCTAATCCATCAGGCACACTCCCTTTGACGCATTTAGTAGCTCTGCTTGCGCTAAACGTTGGTCTGTTACGGAACAGGTCCTGACGCACTGAGAGGTGCGAGTTATACGTGCGATTTATGGGCCATGGAGCAGACCGGGAATCGCTCACAGTGCCCCTCTCTACCCCGATTACTCACTGTGGGACGGCCCGCCGCTCTCCAGGGTTCTGATGAGGAGTGCACTGAATGGATGGATGCTTCATGAGCACATTAATCTATTGACGTGCAAAGGTTTTAAGCAACAGTGTGCACACGCACACACGCACACACACACACGCACGCACACACACACACACACACACACACACACACACACACACACACACACACACACACACACACACACACACACATTCAAAAATTCATTGCTTAGTATCACATTTTCAATAACAGACAATCAACTCAGAGGCAGGCAAACATAGTACTATGCTACTTGAGTGGCAAGTTGTGACAGTTGTTGTTTGGCACAGAACAATTTTCAATTTAAATAAATAAATAAATATATAAAATCACACCCTTAACATTTTTTAGACCAACATAAATAGTCATTAAAAGACAAGATGTGGTAGTATGGGTAAGAAATAATACCATGGTGCATTCAAAGATGACTTTGACAAGTGACTAAATAATTAACTTTATTTAAAAATAGAAACCTATTAGCAAAATAAGTCTATATTGGAAGTAAATAGAGTCTTATTTAACCACAGATACACATATTTGACAATAGCAGAAAGAGATTTTAGTAGCTGTGGCTGAGCCTGTGTCATGAACTGTGAGTTCACCCTCAGTAGCATGAGGACCAAAACAACTTGATGTCTTTTGGGAGTGTCTGAGTGTCTCGCCTACTGCTATTAGTAACACAGTGCTAATTCTGCTGGTTGTGATGTGTCATAAAAACAAACATAAAACAACACTGATGTGGGCAAGATAACATCAGTAAAAGGTTCTGAATTTGAGGGCCACTATTCCCCTAATATGCCTCCTAGTTATAACTGTATAAACACACACACACACACACACACACACACACACACACACACACACACACACACACACACACACACACACACACGCAGCCATGTTTACATACATCAAGGACACAGGAAAGCGCAAAAACTACTCTGATGTAGATGAGTAAAACATCCATGCACACTTATCACACACACAGACACATGATGATGAGAAGTGATGACGATCTGTCATAACAGCCCATTCAGCGGAGATGATGGAGCGTGTGCTATTATCTAGACATGCAGCGGACGTTCAGGAGAGCAATGGCCTCTTCCTAATGCACACTGCTCATTCTTCCTCTGCCAAGGGTGGCCAGGAATTCTAACCAGCACTGTCAGCCCCTAGTGAACACACACACCCAAACCCACAAGCATGAAACACTCCTACTGCTGCATACACCAGCAGATTCAGCATAGCCATGATCTGATCTTCTAGCAGAAATGTCAAACATTGAGAAGCCCTGGACAAGAATAAGCTTCACACACTGAAGCCCACCAACACTAAAATGCTGAATGTCCTTAAACACTGACAAAATGTACCATCCCTTCTTCAATTCATGTGCTAGTACATCTCAAAACATCAGAATTCCACCTGCATATTTAAACATCTGCACATAACTAAAATTTAATGGGAGATGTAGTCACTTTGTCAAATTCTGCAAAAAGATTGAAACTCTCACCTTTAGCTAAAGGAAACCATTTTGGACGGTCAGGAAAAAACTCAGAATCTCAGACATTTTTTTCAATGTTTAGTTTCTGGTGATCATGTACCAGAGAAGCTGCCATCCACAAAAAAAGCCCTTGCTTTAAAATCTCAAACACCTTGACTAAAGTTTGCAGCAGAACTACATGGACACATAAAAAAGCCTTTGGAGACATTTTAAGGTCAACTGAGACAAAGATGAAGTTGCTTGTTTGAGTAAATGTGAGGCACTCGAGCCCCAGAAGACATCACCAACTGTTGGTGCTAGTAGCATCATGCTTTTGGACTGTTTTCCTGCCAGTAAAACTGGTTAAAGAGGAGAGATAAGACCCTGATTGTTGAATCTCTTTGTGAGTTCTCTCAAGTGTTTCTTTTGGTCACTCAGCTTGTTCATTAGGGGACCCAGATTCCTCTAAATCTGCTGTGGAAAATAATAAATGATTCAGTCTGCTCTATGGCATTTTCTTGAATAAAAACAAATGGGTCCACACACCAATGCAGGCTTTCATAGCAACTGATTCTAGGTTGGACAAGCTTTACAGAATAAAACAAACACAATGAATTTATGTTAGATTTGGTTTGGATTCCCTACACAAAGCTGAACCATATTATTGCTGTAGCTACTTACAAAAAGAACTTATGTCCATTTTAAATGTTATGTTACAGCCTTATTCCAAAATGGCACAAAAATGGCTCAAAATTCTAAACACAATACCCTGCAATGAGAATGTGAGAAAAGTTAGTTTGAAATCCTTGCAAATGTATAACTAATTGCTCAATACTTTGTTGGAGCACCTTTGAAAGCAATTACAGCCTCAAATCTTTTTGAGTATGATGTTACAAGCATGGCACACCTGTTTTTGGGAAGTCTCTCCCATTCTTCTTTGCAGAACCTCTCAAGCTCCATCAGATTGGATGAGGAGCATCAGTGCACAGCAATTTAAGGTTTAATCAGGTTCAAGTCTGGGTTCTGGCTGGGCCACTCAAGGACATTCACAGAGTTGTCCTGAAGCCATTCCTTTGTTATCTTGGCTGTGTGCTTAGGCTCCTTGTCCTGTTGGAATATAAACCTTTAACCCAGTCTAAGGTCCTGAGCGCTCTTGAGCAGGTTATCATCAAGCCTGTCTCTGCTTTGAGATGACATTGCTGCAGTCATCTTTCCCTCAACCCTGACTAGTCTCCCAGGTTCTGCTGCTGCTGCAGAAAAACAGCTCCACCACCATGCTTCACTGTAGGAATGGTATTGGCTAGGTGATGAGCAGTGCCTGGATTCCCCCAGATATGATGCTTGGCATTCAGTCCAAAAAGTTCAATCTTTTTGTTTCTCATGGTCTGAGAGTGCTGTAGGTACCCATTGGCAAACATCAGACAGACTGCCATGTGCCTTTAACTGAGGAGTGGCTTCTGTCTGGCCACTGTACCATACATGCCTGATTGGTGGAGTCCATGTATGGGTGATGTAGGCCACTGAGTTTGTTCAGACCTTCAATAGAGCAGAAATGTTTCTGTACCCTTCCCCAGGTCTCGAAGGTCTACAGATAATTCTTTAAACTTCAAGGCTTGTTTGGAAACAAGATGCACCTGAGCTCAATATTGAGTGTCATTACAAAGGCTGTGTACACGTTATATTTTGGTGTTTTATTTTTAATGAATAAAACAAACTTTTCTCACTTTGTCGTTGTGGGGTATTGTGTGTAGAATTTTGACAAAATTAATTTAATCCATTTTGGAATAAATCTGTACATAAAATGTACAAAAAGTGAAGTGATGTGAATAATTTCTGGATGCATTGTACCTACTGAAAGGTTCTTTTAGGCAGTGGTTTGCAAACTAGTTCTTATGTACCTCCAGATCGTCTAATACAATAGTCACAGAGCAAGTAAATCCACATACAATTTTTTTCTTACGGCTTCTGTATGTATACATACTGAACTCAAAACCGCTTAAACACTCTCCCAGGCATCCTCTCCAGCTAATTCACCCTCTTTAAAACAGTAAATGAGGAGAAGCAGAAAAAAAACATGACTGGGTGTGGAGGATGATCATGAAACAGCCCAGCACTAGAAAAAAAAGAAGAAGAAGGAGAAAGAGTTTTAATTAAAATGATACAGTAACGGGTAAACAATTGAAATATAATTTGCTAGCTTGGCGGTGAGTGAAGGAGGGCGTCGTTGGCGTTGGCGTTTTTAATTAGCGTGGGTGAGGGCGATAGTGCTACTTCACTGGGTTCGGTGAGGAGTGAGAGAAAGGAGCGAGGGGGAAATGGGAGGAGGTATAGAAACCATGCTCTCAGGCCTCCTTCACTGAAGACAAATTTGAAACCCCACTGTTCTCTGTTTCTCTGTCTGCTTTTTCAAGCAGATTACGATTCTGGCATCGTAGGCTTGAGAAAATTAAAATTTGGAAGTTTCCACCCCAAGTACACTGAAATATCAGAACTGATGTCTGGTAGCCTGGGCTGCTTTAAAAGTGTCTTCACAATGATGCGATTACCCCCGACAGATCACAAAGCAGTGATTCTTCAGCAAGCCACAAATAAATGACTTTGGCGTGAATGCAATAGTCATTTACTTTCGCAGCGAATCAAAGAATCAACACCTACACTAGAAAAGAGTCTTTTGATATTAAACTAACCATGAAATGTAAATCATTCTCCTACTCTCACCCACTTTCTCAGGGCACTGGCCAACGCCCTCAACATCACCAATGCTGTATCGCATGAACCACACCTCCACTTCCATTACTCTCCTCTGCAGCCATTCTTGGTTTGTTTCCTCTTTTTCCCCCATTTCTCTCATTCTGCCAAAGCCGGAAAAAAGAGAAAACAGAAAGGAGGACAGCAGCATCCACACGAAGGTGGCTAATCCCTCCATTCAAACAAGTGAAAGCCGCTCTTCCTCCTCTTTCATCTGCACACAATTAGCCTAGTCTTTCCATTTTGCTCTAATAACCACCATTTCCACCACTATCTCCAGCCACAATAGAGACCCCATACAACAGACATTTTTAGAGGGGGACAGTTGCCTGCAGAGCGGATTAAAAAAAAAAAAAAAAAAAAAAAAAAAACTTCACGCTGAATGCTAACTGAGTTGGCCTTTTTTGTATTAGAATATTTGTTAACGCAAAGGCTAAGGTCTTTGTGTCAAATGCTAAGCTTCTTGGAAGCTGACAGCATGATGGCTATCAATGTCAGTCCAGTCAAGAGAGTTTGAGTCAAAGTGCTTTCAACCATCATGAAACACATTCAAATGTATTCTGAATCCATGTACAGAATAAATAAGGCCACAATCTCTATTTAATTAGCTTGACCGTGCTCTGCAAGGTCTTTTAAAGACATTTTTAACCCTGATCATACAGATCTCCTGTTATCACCTGTTTAAGTTTTAAAGATACAGAGGAAAAATGCTGGAGAGTTACAGTCCTGGAAAGGGAAATAAAATATAAATAACAAAAAACAACAACAAATAAATAAAGAATAAAACCATATACAAATGTACAAAAAAATACGTTTAGTTAAATTAATGAATTATGATAATTAAACCATGATATTCAATAGACTAGTTTTTTTGTGATTCTGCTAAAATGTATATTAATTGAGCTAAAGACAAGGTTTATAGTGGGAAATGTGCTTTAACCTTCAGATGCTTAAATGTGAACCAGGTAAATTTTTGCTATTCCTTAAAGTTGAATATAACATGAGGGTTCATCTTACTATCAATATCATCAATGCATTTTGCCATGGCCTTGTACAGATGTTCAGATTTGACTGAAATTAAAAATGATTATTTATTGACCTCCAGAGTTTGATTACTGCACTACAATATGTGCATTGTATTCTTTTCTAACCCTATAAAAAAATTGAAAGTTTGAAAAGAAGTTGTGGTTGACGCAAGTGCTTGTTTTCACCCTCCTAGTGTCTGAAGCATTGCGTGTGATGGGGTAGAATGATAATGGGTTGGGAAATTAGTCATGAAAGGAAAATCGGTATCTATGCTCCACCAACAAACTCTCATGGCACATTTCATAGCAACTGTTGCTAGACTGGACAAGCTTAACACGTCTCTTTAGAAATCCCTTTCAGCCAAATGTCGCAGGTCAGAATTTAAATTCTCAAAACAATGACTTTCCTTGATTAAAAAATGCTGTGCTCTTAAGAAGAACTGTGTTGTTGTTTTAGATACCTAACTAGTTCTTGGTATAAACGTAGGTAAATATCAATTGGTTCAGAACATTTACCTCTTCTGAAGTGTCTTTAAACTGGTTCTTTAAGAAACTATATAATGAAAGGTTCATTAGGGCAGTAGATTTCAAACCAGGTCTCAGGTACCTCCAGATAGTGCACATTTTCTCTCTCTCTAATGTGGACAAACTTTCTAATGAAAATATTCAGCTATTTTAAAATGCACCCATTGCTACACATGTGCAAAGGCACACACAGCTTATCTAGTCCCTGTACAGAAGTACTGCCAATAGAAAAGGATTCTCTGGAGCAGAAAAACATGAACCTATTGGCACCATAATGCCTAAGGCCAGAGGGGTATAAAGCCTCCCAACATTGATCTGTGGAGCAGTGTTCTCTGCATTGCTGGTTCCACGTCTAGTAGTTTTGGGATGGGTTAGGGCAGGGGTGTCCAATCGTATCCAACAAAGCAGGAGCTTAACTGAAGACTGAGACCAACTGATTAAACAAGTAGAATCAGGAGTGCTTCAGCATGTTTGGATTTAAAACCTGCAGCCACACTGGGCCTTTGCAGATAAGATTGGACACCCCTGGGTTAGGGAGTTAGGGAGGAGGTGGGGTGGTGATCATCCAACCTTGCTAACACTCTGGTTGCTAACTGCAATCAAATCCTCACAGTAATGCTCAAAAATCTAGAAGAAAGTCTTCCCTATACAGTAGTGACTGTAGAGTTGGTTACTTCAACCAAAGCCGGATGTGTGTTTGCACATCTCCTCCTGCTGCAGCATCAGAGTTACAAATCCAAATATTAATATAGTGGACATATCCTCCCTGACCACATTCACAAACCTGTACCATCCAGACTCCTCACCCTCCTTCCCTTCTGACTCGAACCCCCTCCCACTCACTTTAGTGCCGGCCCGCCCACCTCACGCACATTCCTCAGTGGCTTTTCCTCTGGTGCCCATTCTGTAATAAGCGACGATAATTACACGGAAAACTGTTTGGCTGTTTGACCTGCACTAATTAGAAAGTTTGCAGGCTTGGCAGCAGGAGTCTGCGCTGGTATAATGAATCATAAAACGCTTCATTATGACCAAGTCGGGAAACGTCCTCCATCTCAATAAACGGCCACAGAGAGAAATCACAGCACACACCAGCCACCAGGTTTGGCCCCTGGAAAGAGAACAGATTCCCTTTCACTCCGGCCTGCTCCTATGATTCCTTTGTTTCCCTTTTGTCCCTTCTTTCTCTTGCGCTCCAACCCATTTCAGAGGTCACAGACTAGCACAAGACCATGACTCATGACTTATGATTCAGACATTTCAGAATGATTGAGTGGACTTGCTGTGAGGAATATTCTGGCAAAGTTTTCTGTTCTTAATGAACAGAAAAATAAAATATATAAGTGAATACACTGCCAGTCAAATGTGGCTATTACACAAGCAATAGCAATAATACTTAGCTACCTGACACTGTTATTACAAATGCAAACTGTAGCTGTCAAACATACCTCGGAAGCCAGCACACTGACAGGCAATGGTGGAGGTCAAAGTCCTAGGGGCTGTCACTGAAGATGACAGGTCAACAGTACTGAGCACTGGATAAGGGCATCAGAGCACTGGGTGGAGCCTTTGTGGTAGGTATCAATATTCCTGTGCTCTCTAGAACACGAAGCAAAGCCTTAAGGCCAGTCACCAGTAAGCCAGTGTTCACTGTAGAATGAAGCACAGTGTTGATCTGAGGTATCAATGTGTCACTGCTCTCCATAGCACCAGGCCAAGCAATGGGGACAAGTATCAATGTGCCAGCGCTCTCTGGATCGCCAGGCAAAGCCGTGAGGGCAGGAATAAATGTGCCAGTGCTCTCTGGGGCTCCAGGCAGAGCCCAGAGGCAAAACCAATCAAAGTCTTGGGTGCAGGCATTGATGTGCCAATGTTCTCTGGAGAACCAGGCAAAGCCTTGACAGTAAGCATTGAGAGCATAGCCATTGACCTTTACCAGGCAGAGTCTTGGGGGCAGGCATCAATGTGTCAGTGCCCTCCACACTACCAGACAGAGCCTAGGGGGCAAGCATCAATGTGCCTGTGTTCTCTGGAGTAGCAGATTATGCCTTTAGGGCTGCGACAGCACAAGGAGTACTGAGCAGTCCAACTAGGCTCTCTGGAATGCCCAGCACTTAGGAGGGCGGCCATAATGTCCTTTTCCCTCAAGCCTTGTGGGCACACCTTCATGATAGCACTCTAACTGGAGCAGGACAGGGCTGTGAAAAAAACACGTGGGAATATTAATAACAAGGAGGGGCTAGAGTGGACAAAGCACAAGTACAAGAACCATATGGGGAATGCAAACAAGAGACACTGGCAAAGAGAGAGGCAAGAGTGGTCTACAGTGAGGAAAATAAGTATTTGATACACTGCCAATTTTGCAAGATTTCCAACCTACAAAGGAGAGATAACTCCAGAAAACAGCATTGTATGATTTTTAAATATTTTGCATGAAATAAGTATTTGATACAATATAAAAACAAAACCTAATATTTGGTACAGAAAACTATGTTTGCAATTACAGAGGGCAGACGTTTCCTGTAGATTTTGACCAGCAGGGATTTTGGCCTACTCCTCCACACAGAACTTTCAGTTTTTCAGAGCTGGGAAACACTGAGTTTCAGATCTGTCCAAAGGTTTTCTATTGGGTTCAGGTCTGAAGACCTTGAAATGCTTCTTACAGAGCCACTCCTTAGTTGTCCTGGCTGTGTGTTTCAGGTTATTGTCATGCTGGAAGGCCCAGCTACGACCCCTCTCTAATGCTCTTACTGAGGGAAGGAGGTTGTTGGCCAAAATCTCCTGATATATGGCCCCACACATCCTCCCTTGTTCAATACAGTGCAGTCATCCTTTCCCCTTTGCAGAGAAGCACCCCCCAAAGTTTGACTTTTTCCAGCCCCATGCTTCATGGTTGGGACAGTGTTCTTGGGGTTGTAAACACCCTTCTTGCTTCTCCAAACATGCAAGTGGAGTTGATACCATACAGTTCTATATTGGTCTCATCTGACCACATGACTTTTTCCCATGCTTCCTCTGGATCATGGTCATTGGCAAACTTCGCACAGGCCTAGACATGTGCTGGCATAAACAGGGGGACCTTGTGTGCCCTGCAGGATTTTAATCCATGATGGCATAGTTTGTTACTAACAACTAACAATCTTTGAGACTGTGGTCCCAACTCTCTTCAAGTCACTGAAAAGGTCCTCCTGTATAGTTCTGAGCTGAGCTGAACTTTTGCAGAATCATCCTTACCCCATGAGGCGAGATCTTGCATGGAGCCCCAGACCAAGGAAGTTTGACAGTCATCTTGTGTTTCTTTCATTTTCAAATAATTGCAACAACAGTTGTTGCCTGACAATGATTTTTGGATTTTTTTAAGATTCTGCCTCTCAGATTTAAAGAATACCTACAATAAAATTACAGGCCTCTCTATTCTTTGTAGGTGGGAAAACTTCCAAAATCAGCAGAGTATCAAATACTTATTTTCCCCACCGTATGTGCAACAATTTAATACCATTCAGAATCTAGTTAATACTTAAACCACAATTATTTCCAGTATGTACTGAAAGCATGATCTGAAAGATGTTGAACACCATCTTCTGAAGCCATTCTGCCATGTAGCATGTAATGTTTCTACAGTACATTTCTACAGCCTAAATAATTGATGTCTCAGGGATTCTCAAAAGGTTACACCAGTATTAAGTGGCAGGGTGCCACTTAAGAGTCCAAAGTTCTTTTTTTTGCTCTTTGGGTCATTTATTACAATGTCCTTTCTGTGTGAGACAGCTGTGAGGTATCTGACTGAGGTACTTGGTTTGACATCTGACAAAATGTCCAGGTTGGACATTTTATAAGTTGTGTATTTTATTTTTAATTGTTAATTCCATGTCATAGCTATTAAGCAGCAAATACTGTTGAAATTTCCTACCCCTCTGTCTCATAAAGAGTTCTGTTATGAATATGCATGCTTTCCCACATTTATACTCTGCGCCTGTGACATAATGACCTCATTACACTTAACATTAGTTAGATAAAAGACCCATAATGGTCTCAGTGTGTATCTCCAGTGCACCATTTGTGTAACACACATGAATGCACTGGGAATTGTAAATTGCTAACTATGAAGCTTAAAAAAAGGGTTCTGGCCTATCTGTTTCCCTGCCGATTATTAATCCTCCTCCCTGAGACATGAGGGCTTTTTGTTTTGAGCCCTCCCTCTGCAATTCTCTGTCTATAGCTGCCAGACCTCCACTGGAATTAAAGTAGAGCAGATAGGTCACAGCTTCCCTTCCTGACACTGAACTACAATTCCCATGAGTCCCTGCCTTGTCTGTGGCCTACAGCAGAAACTTCATGTTCATCTATTGATTAACCCAGTCACTGCACTTACAGTCTAAATGGTGATTGCACTGGGAAAGCCTGGTGATATTTGAGATTTTATTGATCCACCTGTAAGGCTAAGAGAAAGTTTCCTCCTCAAAGCCCCACAGGAGTCATAAGCAGTATGATGTTGCTTTGCTTAATGCCTACAATCCAATTACATTAAAATTTACAGAAAAATATATTTTCACAGATCTCCAAAACCTGTAAATTGACTGCCTGTTTGTTTGCTAGGGAGATCCTATATTTAGTTAGTAGTTTAGTAGTTACACTTCAATTCTAAGAGACAGAGTATAAAAAAATCCTGAAAATGACATTATATGATTTTAAAATAGATAATTTGCATTTTTTTGCATGAAATAAATATTTGATCACCTACCAACCAGCAAGATATCTGGCTTTCACAGACCTCTTTTTTCAAAGGTCTCCTGCTCTGCACAACTGTATTAATTGTATCTGTTTGAACTTGTTACCTGTATAAAAGTCCCCACACTCAATCAATCACACTCCAACCTCTCCACTATAGCCAAGACCAATGAACTGTCCAAAGACACCAGAGACAGAATTTTAGACCTGCACAAGGCTGGGATGGGCTACAGGACAATTGGCAAGCAGCTTGGTAAGAAGGCAACAACTGCTGGCGCAATTATTACAAAATTAAAGAAAAACAAGGTGACTGTCAATCTTTCTCAGTCTGGGGTAGATATGACTCAGAAAAAGGACAGGAATCAGACTATACAGGAGGACCTTCTCAATGACCTGTAGTGAGCTGGGACCACAGTCTCAAAGGTTACTGTTAGTAACACACTATGTCATCAAGGATTAAAATCTTGCAGGGCACGAATGGTCCCCCTGTTCATGCTAGCACATGTCCAGGCTCATTTGAAGTTCACCAGTGACCATCTGGATGATCCAGAGGAAGCACTGGAAAAGATCATGTGGTCAGATGAGAACAAAATAGAACTTTTTGGTATCAATTCCAATCCCCATATTCAGAGGAAGAAGAAGGAGGAGTACAGCAAAAAGGTTACTGTGCATAATGCCCAATTATTTATGCACAGTTACAGTAATGTAATGCACACCTCATAATCACACAAAAAGCCATCTCATTACTGAGTTTATCAAATTATTCATACAGTATACTGCACTTGATCTTTAATCTGTTGTGTAGAACAGGATCAATGTAGTAACAATATAGAAACATGACATGAGTATTTCTCTTTATGTTATATATGATACAAACTGGCACAAGACAGATGTCCTACGCATGCCGTACATAAATCTGACAGCACTGCAGATACTGTATGTATGATATCTATGTACTTGTTTTGCAGCACACAGACGCTGGCACTTTTTGGTCATGATTTAAAAATATATATTTTCCCAGTGAAGCACATTGTCTTTTTCACAGAGGTACTCATATCATTCCAGGAAATCTTATCAAAGGATGAAGAGAAAAAGCTGCAATTCAGCTGGGACTGTCAGCTGGAAAATCCACCACAAAATCCTCAACCCACATCAGATCAGATCAGACCAATCTCAGGATATTTTTGGCCCACTCGGCTTGTCAGCTTAAATTGGAGCCAAAATAGTTTGATAATGTTTTGCTGTTATGGGCTGTCATCATGGATGACATCTATTAGCCAAAAAAATTAGGCTGTCTATGAATAGGGCTGTTTACAGTGTGTATGTGTGTGCACAAATTGCACAAAAATATGTGAATGGTCTTATTTGAAGTCATAAGTACTTATAGCATAGTATCAAATATACATAATTATATTCCTCATAGGTGTCCACTAATAAGTCACATGACTTTATAATTAGACTGGGCAACATAACATAGGCATATGTACTGTTTATCATTTGTAACTGGGTATTTTAAATGAGTTTCGTTATTTGGCAGTATTTTTATATTTTAGATTTTTTGGACAGGGAAGGGAAGGGGGGGGATAAATAAAAAACATTCACTGAAGCTGAACAAATCCAAAAATAAGAAAACTGGCAAATTTCTAAAACTTAATCAAAACTGCAAAGTCTCCCTTTTAAACCCACTTAAACACTAACTTTTCACTAACTTTCTGATATTCATTCGTGTTTATAATTTGTAATTTCACTTACGAGGACAATGGGACCCATTATTATGTGAGCAGAGATGCGAAAAATTCTGCACTTTAAAAACATCTTGAATCTGAAGTAGACTTTTTGTTAGGACTTGAAAATATCCATGAAACCATGAAAATATAATATTTCCTCCATCATTTAATTTTTTGTTTCAACTTTTGTGATCTGATTTAATATAACATGACTCTTTTCAGTCTAGTCTTAATGCATCACCCAAGAATGTGACACTCGTTGGTAAATAATAAGATAATATCTTTATGCACAATACAATTCTGCCATTATATGGCTTGGTTTGACCTTATATTTTTCAAATCCATAATAGACCTGATAAAAAAGTTTAAATAATTTGAAACCAGCATTTCTGTGCATATGGTCTTAGTGGCACAGAATTAATGGCCACACAATAATAGTTAGTGTATTAGTGCATTTTCTCAGTGGAACAGTGGTCTGAAGACTGGCACTCACAGCCCTTGTAGATGTCAGTAGGAATCTGCACTGCAGTGTAGGAGTAGTTGACTTTGTTTTTGAAGTTTGGGTCGTCCACAAACTCTAGAGGAATAGAGTACGGGTTGTCCAACAGGTTCTCATCGTCACCGTCATCAGACTGCAAAAGGCAAAGACAAGAACGTCAATACAAAACACTCACTCACCCACACACACATGCGCTAAAAACACACAAACATCATTTGCGAACAGTAATCCGATTCCCCCACAATCAAAGGTGGCCGTTCTTTTGAGGACAGCCTCATTATATTCTCCATCCATTTATCCCCATAATGCAATACAACAGCAGGTATCAAAGTGGGCAATAAGCAGCCAAAATCAATTAGTGGGTGAGATGGCTATCGTGTGCGTACGGAACTCCTGTAAGCCATTAACCCTGTCAATAATGAAGCACAAAGGAGTCTGAACAACAGTGGCCTGCTCCGCTCCTTCGAGCCGCTACAGATACCAGTAATTAGCATTTTAATACATCCCCAGTCTCAAATCTGCACACAAAAGTCCGCTTCTGAAGGAACTTGAATAAGAGAAAATGTTGAGGTAGCAGAAAAACGTGTCTAATAATTAGAATTTGATGGCTGGTGGGAACGTGTGTCATGTCCAATGAATAACCCTTAAGGAATGCATTATAAGCAACCTGTCTGCAGTGCTCTGCATATGCATACAGCAAAATGAGACAAAGCAAAGCTCTTATAATTGAGTCCGCTCAATGGCCACTTTATTAGAAACATCCATCTTGCAGGTGTAGACACTAGTACTAGGCGCTACACTTATCAGTGCCACAAACACACAAACAACCATGCCATACACTCACACTGTTACTTCTGTGGAGAAAAGGACCACTCAGTGTGGAATACTGTAATGAATGACTGATAAACAGGTGTACGCAAAATCTGCAGAGGAGTACTGGTGATCACAAGTCAAATTCATGCTGCAACATCATGGTGCCATCAGTGGAACTGGCATATGGCACAAAGTACCACAAACACTATTCCATCGGCTAGCTGTTTATTTAAATAGTAGATATCTAACCATGTATCTAAGTAATATTTTGGCACTCTACACGGGCTTTATGTTGTTAGAGATAATAAAACTAATTTATCATGCTGTTCCATTAACTGCAACGTTTCCATGGCACAACTGGCACAAGATAATACTCTGTTGAATGTCATTCCTCCAAAAACTTTCCCATTTTTTTATATCTCATATAAAACATTGCTGTGATATTTACAAAATATTGCCTAGCCCTGTTGCCAACTAAGAGGAAATGTCTGGAGGAACTAAAATAAAAGGATGGGCATGTACACAATAACAAATAAAATGCTTCACAGTGCAACTCTGTCTCTCTCTCTCTCTCTCTCTCTCTCTCTCTCTCTCTCTCTCTCTCTGGCTGGCATTTTCATTGTGTGTTAAAGGAAGTAAAATCATATTAGTTGCTGAATGCAGCAGGATATGGAGTACAAGTGTTGCAGAAAGGAAAGTTTTTCCCATTAATATGATATTTTGGACTCGGTGTTGATAAGCTGAAATGCTTGAAAAGCATCCGGATTCATACACTTCCTCCACCACAGTTTATTTATTCATTCATTTCTGCCTAGTCTTCAGATAAACTCAAAGAACCTGGCAAATATGTGCTCACTCTCTCTAAAAACACATATGGCCTATGTATAAAACCCTTTGAATTAATATATGTTTTACATAGTGCAACAACTTCTAGTGACAGATTGAGGCCCACTGTTTTTTAAGTTTAATTTAGTTTAGAATTCCATCTAAATAACCATGAAAAAATAACATTTCCTCCATAAATTATGACAGAATACATATGGAGACTGTAGAATAATCACTGTACTCAGTAATCATCAAACACAGATGGAGATTCTACAATAATACGTCATTCTTCATAATGTGCTACATACAGGGTGTGGGCAGTTTCCCCTTTTTTATCAAAGTCACACCATCTTAAAATATTACTGCAGTATATGGTATTACCAGGAGCAGGGAGTGGCACACATAAGATGGTTCTAAGTTTACATGACTTCTCATTCAACTGGTTAGCTCGTAGAACCTGGGGCCTGGTTTTCTTGAGTATCATATAGGCACAATGTACATATAACAAACGGCAAGACTGTATCAAATCATGGCAGAGTCATCAATATGTGATGAATTATTAACAAGTAATCCAGCTAAAATTAATTTCCAACTGAATTAAATCCAAGTTTAAATGCCATAGCATAGCACACAGGGGTTGGACAATGAAACTGAAACACCTGGTTTTAGACCACAGTACTGTATTAGTATGGTGTACTGGGTCTCCTTTTGCGGGCAATACAGCATCAATTCGTCTTGGGAATGACATTTTTTGGATAAAAACCGGGTTAGCACCCCAACATCCCTTTCAGACAGCTTCCTCTTGCGTCCACAGTTAATCCTGTTGGATGTGGTTTGTCCTTCTTGGTGGTGCTGACATTACCCTGGATACTGTGGCTCTTGATACATCACAAAGACTTGCTGTCTTGGTCACAGATGCGCCACCAAGACATGCACCAACAATTTGTCCTCTTTTGAACTCTGGTGTGTCACCCATAATGTTGTGTGCATTGCAATATTTTGAGCAAAACTGTGCTCTTACCCTGCTAATTGAACCTTCACACTCCACCAGGCTGGTCCAATTTAGCCATGAAACCTCCCACAATAAAATGACAGGTGTTTCAGTTTCATTGTCCCACCCCTTAATTGCTTGCTTGCTTAACTGCATACTCCAACTGATCAGCAAGAGGGGCCAGGGCTGATGAAATCACTGACCCTGACACTGGGTTACAGAGAAAACAGGTAGGGGATCTTAGCTCTCTTTGTTTGCAGTGTTCACATTTCAGAGCTTAAGTTCTGAGAAGAATACATATTTATACAGAGAGCCTTTAAATACATTTTCAGTCTAATCATTAAAATCACAATTAAAGAATTTTCACATCAAAAAACAACATTTATGAATGCCAAAACTGGGTTTCAAGTGAGCTGGTTTTAAGATCAAATTTCTTAAAGAATTTTCTTTAAACCTGTTCTTTCATGAAGTCCTACAAATTTGCCAATGTTTTCTTGTTTTTGGATTTGTTCAGTTTATGAGTGAATGTTGAATGACAACATTTTGACATGACAATTTCCCACAAGATTTAAGGTATAAACATTTTTATTGTCCTTTTAAACAAAAAAATACAGCAATTGTAGGTCATTGTAAGTATGTTTTTATGAAAACAGTAATGTAAATTCATCTCAAAGTCATACAAATATTAACATCTCAAAAACACTTTTGAAAGTTTCTCTGGATAAGAGTGTTTTCCAAATGCCCTAAATGTAAATGTAAATGTCTAGTGTACACAATGCTCATCAAGAGCTAAGCTGGTGTACCAGCATGATAAACCTACTTAGCAGTACAGACTATGCTGTTTAATAAAATGGATAGTTCCCTATTAGTGTCCTAAAATCTAATTGGCTGAGCTGCACTGAAAGCCGTTGTGACACACATACTACATGCACACTTATGACAATCTTACAATATCTGAATTCCATATTAATTCTCCCCTATTTTAAACCCAGTCAGATGTCCTGGCTGGCAGAGGAATGGTTACTGCAAATATTAATAATAGTAATACAAAAAGTAATAGTAGCATCATACTCAAAAAGACTTTAATTAATACAAAAAGGCTGTAATTGCTGCCAAATGTGCCTCAACAATGTATTGAGCAAAGGATGTGAATACATTTGTACGTTATATTTTTGTGTGTTACTTTTAATAAATTATCAAAAATTTCAAACAAACTATTCTCACTTTGTCATTGTGGAGATTTGTATGTAGGATTATGAGGGGAAAATTCATTGAATCCATTTTTGAATAAGGCTATAACATAAAATGTGCAAAAAGTAAAGCCCTGTGAATACTTTGAGGATGCACTGTACATATAATAATTTTAAATACCCTCCTCATCTGGAGATACTGGCATCATATTAAAATTCCACATATTTTATGACCATTATACTGCCCAATCTCAGCCCCCCCACCCTAAATCCCTCTTTTTAGCAACATATACACACCACCCTGCTCTGATAGAGAGTGAGAGAGAGGTGCACCACACAGTGATAGAGAGGCATGGGTTAATTGGGTTTGACATGATAAAAACTGTTTGTTTTTTCGCAAAATTAAATGCAAGCCTCCTGCCCAGTGCAAGAATTGATTTATGGCCTGCCTTTAATTGTCTATTAAAATGCAATTACAAGCTGTTGTCGGGACAAACGGAGAGACGGTTCTGTTGATACCTCCCTGAATGTCAATGTGATAAACACACACACACGCGCGCACACACACACACACACACACACACACACACACACACACACACACATTCATACATATATATATATATATATATATATATATATATATATATATATATATATATATATACCACAAATAAACATTCAAATCGCTTTTTAGACTGTATCTGTAAAATACCATGGTTATGTAAAATTTCCAGAATGTCAATTTTTCAGAAGAAGAAAAAAATATTCAATGAAAGCCTTTTGGTGTATTTCTCTTGGTCCATTCACCTGGACAATTTGACACAATATAAATAACAACAACCAGATTCACGCTGTGAATAATGGCCAAAATGAAGACAGCTAGATTTATAACCTGTGTTCATCATTTATTCATGTGTTTATCTCTCTACCATATGCTTTCTACAATACGGGTGACAATCATATAAAAAATGGTTCCATAAAGAACAATGTTTGGAATAGAGATGTGGGGTTTTCAGAGATCCAAAAGTGTTAGACAATGAACCATTCTTGGGCTCCTATTTTTTTTCTTGGGCTCCTATGGAAACAAAACTGGTTCTTCTATTACATCACTGAATTATTATAGTAATGTAGAATTAGTATTTTGGTTATTAAAAAAGATTGTGTGGAGGTCCTTTAAAAGGTTATTTTATATTCACTTAAAGGACATTACTTTCTGAGCACTCTAGGTTTTTACTTTACTGGTTCAAAAAGCTAACTCCACTTAGCTGAACTATCAACTCTGCCGTTTCTGCTTACTCAGCTATGAATCCCTCTAATCAATAACACTGAAGGACATTAAAACTGCTTGAATCTTCAGAGTGCCTCAATCCTGTCTGAAGCTGCTGATGAAGGTCAGAACATTTACAGGATCCATCCCACAAAATGCGCTTCAACTCACTCATAACATAAATCATACATTAACAATCCACAACTATTAAAGGAACATCAACTAAGAAAGCTCAGGCAGTGGAGCTTTAAGGCTAATGTAGTTAACAGGTAAAGGCAGCTTATTACACCAATCAGCACTGTGCTAACTGTACACTTGCATTATCACACACTTGCCTTAAAGCACATCAGCATGTTAAATAAGAAATCTGGTTTAAAAATGTTCTTCAATATTTCATTTTTTATTAGTTATGAACTATTTGGACAGCATTAGTTTTTAGAAACATATTCATAGTAATTATGAATATGTTTCTCAGTGATTTCAGACCCAACTGAATGCTTCTGCATTAGTGAACATTCCAGTGCATCTACTTCCTGTAAAACAAGTCATTAAATGACCACAGGTTATATTAATCCTGTGCTATGTTTGTGCAAATATTCAATCAAATGCATTTAATTTTGGCATGCAATATATTGATACATCAGGTTGTTCAAGTGGGTGGCAAACTCAAAACCAGAAGAGAAGGACTCCTCATAGGTACAGTGCTTCTGGTAGACGGAGATAAGTGATTGTGTAGTGTAGCCTACTGCCTACATACTTGTTGTGAACTTACAGCTGCCAATGCTAAAACGTCGTCATAACTGTGTGTTACACAATTAGTAATCAGCCTCTAATGCTTTATCATTTTTTGGAAGTGACAGGCGTGCGTTAATCTAAAAGCCACTCCCATCTCGGTATTTTATCCTGAAATGTCATATTGCATGTGAATGAGTCATACATTTTACAAAGTTGCATTACTCCTCATACCCATGTAGAAGTAATCTTGTCTGAATCAGCTTTAATCATTATTCTCCATTGTTTTGGAGTTCATCACTGTTCTCTCACCTCAATATCCAGCATTTTCACTCCAATATGTCACTAAGTGATATAAAAAACATGACAAAGGTTCTTTCAGTCATGACATATTTTGCATCTCTTGATGTAAAGCTTCTTCACACTCACATATTTGCACACAAGTATTGCAAATATTGCATATTCATAGAATCAAATGTGTTTCTTTAATGGGACTGTTCAAAGAACCACATGTAGCACCTTTATTTTAAAATGTGTACTAAAAAATCTCAAACAGTATTATTGTTGATGTCTTTACTTGAACTATATATTATCTATAATAATATCCTGTTATCAATATAAAGAGCAACAACAACAACAATAATGTAACAATAATTTGGTTCTAGCTAGCTGCAGAACAAGAGATTCACTTTAGCAGAGATACAGCTTTTCTTCAAAGGTCACATAAGAACAAGCTGCATTTACAGCTCTAAGTCACAGTGAATTGCATGAAAGTGTCAAGAGAAGCTTGGCTGAATGTCCTTTTATTTGTTTATTTCTCATGCCACCGAGAGCACCCCCCCCCCCTTCCAGTGGAGTCCAATCATAATTAACTAAGGCAGCTTCTAATTAGCAGCTAAAAATCCGCACAGAAAAGAGTGATTGGTTCATTTTCTCCAGCCATACACCACCTGTTTTGCTCGATTCATTACCCAATTTGTTAATTTTATCTCCTCGTTCCCAAGGTTTAATTAAAGGTTGCGGGGGCCAAAAATGACATTTTGAAGACTCTTTCAGTCCCACCTTTATCTTGCCTGGATGTACCCTAATCACCACCATCACTTGTGCACTCCTCCCCCCACCTCCACTGCCACCTCAAGGTGTGTGTGGATGGAAGATAAGAAGTGGGGTTGAGGGGGTGGGGGAATCCTAGACTCATATGCTTGTGTGCTCATATATATACTGTCCAATAAAAATCTTGTAACTTGGCGATGATATGCAGTGCTAGGTTTAAACAGTAATTCAGATCTGCAGATATAGATCATCTGCAGACATATTTTTCAGAAACAAAAGTAGCACGTGAGCATTACAGTAACTTGGGAAAAATATCAGCACTTAGTTAAATTATCATAATATCCTATGAAGTCAATTGACCATTGAAGAACAGAGTGAAATGAGGCTAATAAAGTATGCAGAGAACTAGATGGACTACAGTCTGTAATTACAGAACTACAAAGTGCTCCTGTATGGTTAGTGTATACACTATTTGTCCAAATGTTTGTGGACACATTTTCTAATGAAGACATTCAGGGTCCGTTCTGACACACATTTGCAAATGCACACACAGCTTGTCTAGTCCCTGCAGAGAAGTGCTGCCAATAGAATCAGACTCCTTCTGGAATCCTCACAGTAATGGACCGTGTGAATGCTTGGAGAAATTTTGAGTGTGTGGAGAAAAGCCCCAGGTAGTAAGTAGACCCAGTGTATTATTGGTCCACAGCTTGAATGCATTCCCAACATGAAAATGTTTATTGAATCACAGCACACACATATTATGTACACTAGTGAGAAAAATACATAAATAAATAAAGCTCACCCAGAACAATAACCGAAGTGGTACTCTTGCACATAGTTAGTAATATTTTAAATGTAGGAAAAAGGCTACCCCAAACTGAAATCAAATCTGTGGGATTGCACTTCTACACGCACATTATAGATAATTTTCTTGGCACAGATTCAGGCAAACTGCCAATGAGATGTCTTATGGCTCATGCATAAATGTCCGAGCTCTGCAGCTCGTGCAGAGTGACCATGGGCCTCTTGGCTGCTTCTCTAATTAGTGCTCTCCTTACCTGGACAGTCAGTTTACTCATGTCTTGGTAGGTTTTCTGTTGTGCCATACTACTTCCATTTTTGGGTGATGGCTTGAACAGTGGGTATATATTTTTATAACGTAACCCTGCTTTACATTTCTCCACTACTCTTTTCCTGATCTGTCTGGTGTTTTCCTTGATTTTTATGATGCTGCTTGATCTCTCACTGATGTTCTCTCACAAATCTCACTTGTCCTTCACAGAACAGCTATATTTTGGAGGTGGACTCTGTTAACCAATGAGATGATTTCTGAAGGCAACTGGTCATATTGGGTTGTATTTAGAGGTATACAGTGTACAGGGGGCTAAATAAACATTCATGCTACATGTGAGATTTTTATTTGATTACATTTTCTTTTTACTTCACAAATACTTGCTACTTTAATACACACCACCACAAGGAACACCACAGTACATTCTCGATGACTTCTACACAGACAATACACATTAAAATCAGTCACTTATGGTCAGGCACGTAAATTAGTGATGTGTGTGTGTGCACTTTTTTAATGTTTGCTAGTGAGATAAGCAGGAAAACATATTGCTAATGTCACAGCTAAGAAGACAAATATCAAGCCTGTATATATTAGCATCCACATCAGTGGCTATGTAAGTAATCATGATTGTATTAGTGTTACAGCGGGTATTCCCAGTTCAGCATTCTGAATATTGTCCACAAAGGGGAGCTGTGTTCTGTTTTTGTCTTCATTATTGAAAAAGAATCCACACAGCAAGATCTCATAAGATTACATTTGTTACTAAACTGTGCATGGAGAAAGAAAAATGTTAAAATAAAAAAAACATCATCACAGAGGGGCTTTCCAGTACAACTGATGCTCACTATGCATCCTGGGAACAGCAATTTTTTTGTAAGATCAGTGGCTGCACTAGCTCTAAGGCCTGGTTAAGCACTGCAGGGAATCCTAAGGGTTGCAGGATGTATTTGCATAATGCATGCTGGGCAAGGAGCGAACGCCAAGCAAAGTCCTTTGGCCAGACACCTAATGATGCATTATCCTACCTGTTTAACATGATTCAAATGTAAATCACTCTGGTTTAGAGTATCAGATAAATACTGTACCTATAAAACCAATGTAGATGCAAACCAGTGAGCGATACAACACTGTGCTATAATTCACTGCATTAAACAAAAAGGGTTGTCTGGACATCAGTAAATTGAACTTTGCCTATTTATATTCGTATTAAGTCAAGTTTAAAGCCAAGTAAAGTTTAATAAGTGCCAAGTAAGCAAATCCTGGAGGTGTTATTTATGAATGTGTGTATGTGTGTGTAATGCATGCTGGTTCTATGATTATCATCATCTCTATTTAATGGTCTCATGATGGATAATCCGAGGCTTGCAGCTCAGCAGTCTACTGGGAATGTTTGCTAATGGTGCCAGCGACTGCATCAAATGAATACATTATTTAATGTACTGTACATCTGTGTACAAATTAGTGAGGATATTCTGGTGATTAGATGTAAGAGTATGTGTCTGATTACGTACTGTACTGAGGCTGAATGATCCTGATTTGATACAGTGTAGTCTGTTCAGTTTTAGATATATGTGAAGGAAATCTGTGAGAAGAAAAATCATCCCGCCAGCACCTGTCCAGGTTAAAACCATCTGACATCATCTCTTAGTTGTCAAGTTTTGGAGGTCTTTTCTCTGCAAATGAACACCATGGGTACACTCCTGCTGATGTCAGCTCCCACTCGACGAGTCATTAGTTATTTCTCTGCGGTTTCTTTTGGGGAATGCCACCCAGAAAGCAGATGTTCATGGTTTAGCGTAAATAACATTGTGCTCTTGGGCTACTGACAACCTAATCAATTAGAGGTGAAGCCATTTTACCATCTGGATTTCTTTGATTTTAAATTGATGGAGAATTTGTGTCTTACTTGCTGGTTCAGATGCTCATTCATTTAGGTTTGTTTGAGTATATAGAAGGAGAATGAGACGATATTGAGATTAAAGTCAAATTTTCCTTTTCTTTGATTCATGTTTGGATTTGGCTTATATTAACTTCTGTTTCAGAGTAAGTTACAAATGTGACTTATGATGTGTGCACACACACACACACACACACACACACACACGCACACACACACACACACACACACACACACACACACACACACACACGCACACACACACACACACAATATTGCATACTAAAGTAAATGATGCTATTTTATGATCAAGGTATGAAAATATACCAGAATTATTCAAACAGTTGAATTAAAAATTATGAAAGAATGACAGAATTTGTTGATGTTTAATGGGCACATATTACTATGATTTCAAGGAATATATGGATTTTTATCCTTTTTGTCCAAACAGTACAATTCATCTTTTTTAGTGCACGATAACTCCTAACTCCTAACTGGAGTTAAACACAGCCAATTCCCTTCACCCATATTCTAAGTAGTCACCTCCCATTATCAGTGTTTCATTGAATTATGAAAATGACACCTCTGAAATCCCTGTTGAGTAGGGGTGTGACAGTACACAAAAGTCACGATTCTGTGTGCATCACAGTGTAGACCTCATGGCTCAGGTTGATCCATCTTGTGCCATATTGTGCCTCCTGAGTTAGTTAATAAGCCAGTACTGTGTTAATTAAGAAGCAAAGTGTAAACATTTGCGTGATACCAACATATGTTAAAAGCCAGAATTTCTGTAAAATGCTTGTTAATTTTCAACCATTTTAAATCCAAAATTAAGAACCGTAACAGATAAAGAATAAAGACAGGTTAAAACAAGCATCTGAGTCTCTCTCTCAACACTGTACAGGAGGGAGTGGGAGGGGGCAAACAAGACTACAGCTGCTACATTTTCCACAATACCATGCAAATCCATCAGCTTACAGTTTCATGTTTTTGGGAGATTGCTTGTGAAATGTACCTTAATAGCATAGAATGCCATGTATTCTTCATGAAACTGTGTGCACCACAATGTGACTGCCATACTGTGACAATTTGGTACGCAACTCTTTATATTACATTCTGCTACCATTGCAACATTCAAATGTTTGATGCTGTGGATGGCAGTAGTAAATGTAAGTGCTTAAATAAATATGTGTTAAAGTAACAATCATATTCTTATTTTTATACTTGCACAATTATTCTAGAAATCGACAGCTCTGGCTCATCTCTAGTCAGGACAAATTCATTTTGGCTTTGTGAAATGTAATGAGGCGTTCGGCGTGTTCAGATGGGCTTGCACAACCACAACACTTTCAGAAGAAATTCACGGAAAATCCCAGAAGCTACACAGTTTACAGGTTAGTTCCCAGCTGTGCTAATAGGTGTGAAAGAGGCGTAAATGAATCAGTCTGTGCTATTGAGCAACACCTTCGTACATTCACAAGGCTTCTGTGAATTGTGGAAGGCACCTAGCTGGCCCATCTGCTCCACAGACACAGAAGTCCAGGTGATCCTGGTCAGGTTTGTCTAGAAAAAAAAAACCACTAGAAAAAAAACACTTTCATGTTGATGCTCCTGAGATATGCCATTATAATGGCAATAATTGTTCATTTTTTAAATAAATTATTATGTTTTTATGTTTAGTGCTGGTTTTTTAATTTTTTATTAAATAAATACAATATTAAAAAAAATTACATCTATTTAAATCCATAAATACAATGTTTTTGCACTGCATTCAATTTGTGATTTACAGTAAAACTGTTCAAAGTCATCAGAAGTGAACAGAATCCTGTTTTGCATCTCTTTAAAGTATTTATATTAAAAACACTTGGAATTCTAAGAACTCAAATGTATTTATTTTTTCAAGGTATAAATTATTTTGATTAAAAACACATTATGAATGAAAAGCTAAACAGTACAAGTACAATAAAAAAAATCAAATAAAAATATTCCTTTTTTAATTTTATTTTTTTACATTTTTTATATACAATATTGATTTGTTGTTGTTGTTATTGGGAATCTGCCAATCTGGCAAAATTCAAAACATTGAGGTGGTTTCAATTTCCTGGGGTCTACACTGAACTGACACAAAGATAGCCCCTACTGATCATGATTTGACAGTAACAGCTTGCTTGTTTAAGGTTTAGGTGGTGATGTGACCACCCAACAGTGCTCAACAGCAATCTTCAAATCTGACCACAGATTCTCAAATGGATTAAGGTCGGGGCTTTGATTAGGCCTCCTAACACATTTGCATGTTTCAGCTTAAACCACTCAAATGTTGCTTTAGTAGGCTTTGAGTCATTGTCCTGTTGGAAGGTGAATCTGTGTCACAGGCTCAAATCACAGACAGACTGAAACTCAAGAATATCCCTGTATTTAGAACTAGCCACCTTCCCCTTGTCTCAGAACAGTTTCTCAGTCCCTGCTGCTGAAAAGCATCCCCACAATATGGTGCCACCACCATGTTTCACTGTGGCGATTCTTGGGGTGATGAGATGTACTGGATTTGCACCAGGCATAGCATTTTGCTTGGTGGCCAAAAAGTTCAGTTTTGCTCTCATCTGACCAGAGCACCTTCCTCCATACATTTGGGGAGTTTATCAACAACTAAAGTAAACAAATAAAGTCATTTTTCTAACCACTCAACCATAAAGTCCAGCTCTATGGACTGTATGGCTTATTGTGGTCATATGGACAGATACTTCAGTATCTGCTTGGGAACTCTGCAGCTCCTTCAGGGTTATCTTGGGCCTCTATGGTTCCTCTCTGATTAATGCCCTCCTTGCTGGTCAGAGAGTTTTGGTGGGTGGCCCTCTCAGCAGGGTTATTGTGGTACCATATTCTTTCCATTTGATTTTCAATCAATTTGATGGTGCTCTGGGGGATCAGCAGAAATGTTTCTTAACAATCCAGGCCTGACTTGTACATTTCAACAACTTTGTCCCTGACTTGTATGGAGATCTTCTTGGTCTTCATGGTGTTATTTGGTTAGTGGTGCCTCTTGTTTAATGGTGTTGCAGATTTTTTTCTCCCCTCATTTCACTTCAGTATTATGTGCAGCCACATCACATACAATTCAAATAAAAAGCCAAAGAGGATGAATACTTTCACAAGGCACATTAGGTAATCAAAGTGGTCAAATGAGCAGAACTTGGTACTTTTAGGTATAAAAGGGTTAGACAAACATGGCACTTCTAATGATAAACAATAGTTTATAATTGTATTCATCACAGAATCTGTTCATAATTTGTAATTAAAAAATGTGTTGTGTTCAATGAATCTTTAAGGGTTATACAGCCGGTAAAAAAAAGAGTTTTATCATTATTGCAGTAGCATGACCTTCACCCATGCACTTTCACCAGGGAACATATCCATAATTAGACAAGATAAGGGTTAAGCTGGGGTAGGAATTCTGGTAAACCTAACTCAGCTGTTAAAATACTATAAAGGGCTATACATGTAAATATGACAGGAAGTAGCCTGTGTTATCCCAGCTTTTGAGTGAGAGCTTGTGATACTGAGTATTCTCCTCTTGTACCCCAAAAGCTGCTAGAAGGTTCCTCACAAAGTTGGCGCAATATGTGATCTCCACGCACCAACGGCATACAGGCCTCGAAGCAACACACAAGCCATCAATCCCAGAGTTTCTTCAGAGGCTGTCAGGAAGACTCAACATCTGGCCATGCATGCTCATTAGACTAGCTAATGACGGAGAGATTGGGCTGGAGGGCTGAAGATTACAACTCTTACACTAAAGGGGGAAAAAATGGAGCAGATAGCTGAAGCTGTGGGCGGAGGAGAGAAGAATGCCTGAGGGGAAAGGAGAAGAACACTCCAAAGGAGGAGAACAGGAGGCGGAGGGGCCATGAGTCAGGAAGGAAGAACCGCAGGGAGGGAAGATAGGAATGACAGTGACATTATACTGGGAAAATCTAAAGAGCCTCCATTGGGTGAAATAGATCTGCAGAGTCATTAGAAATTGATCTACCCAGGCTTTCTGAGGTTGAGACTGTTGCTGACATCCCACATCACACACTGTCAATTGCTCCTGTAAAGGTTCCCCAGTGGTTCCTGACTTTGAAATACAGTTCTAAGACATTCCGAGTGGAACCCATTCTGGAAAACCACTGTACGACACTATTCAGACAGTATTCTCCAATAGGCTTATCTTTTTGCCCCTATAATGTAATCACATAGAAAGTTTCATTTGATTCCAACAGCTCTTTCTTGGTAATATAAGAAACGCTGCAGGAAATACAAACTCTTCACTTGTTTGTCACATTTAAAATGAAATATAGACATTGTTCATTCCTCAAACTGAAACAAATAAAGTCAGACATGCAAAACCTGTTGCTACAAAATGTAAACTAACTAAATCTAATTCATTGTGCAACTATTCCACATGGAATGCAATCATTTCCTATAAATAATATAAGTATTACATTATAAGTATTACATTACTTTTGGATTGCTTCAGGTTGTGTGTGTATGCGTCTGCCTGTCTGTCTGTCTAAGGTAATCAACTTCAGTGTGCCCTCGAACCCTGAGATTTTCAGGCCAGTAGGGGGCGAGGTGTGGGTCAGGGGGCGGTGTCCCCTTGGCCTCCTTAATGATGAGCGATGTCCTCCAATTAGAGATGCTGACAGCCGCTAAAGTGCCCAGTCATTAATCACATGCCTGCCGCTGCTCCAGCGAACAAAAATCACTCTTTGATTTATGATTCCTCCATCTCTGCTATTCCTTTCTTTCTTTCCTTTGTTTCATTCTTTCTTTCTCTGTCTTTCTCTCACCTTCAGTCATGCTCTACCATTTGTGCTGGGCAGACGTCTGGAATCAGTGCGTTTCTTGGCAATGATAAAACAATCAGCTCTGGC
This sequence comes from Acestrorhynchus altus, assembly GCA_034509495.1. Classification (NCBI taxonomy): domain Eukaryota; kingdom Metazoa; phylum Chordata; class Actinopteri; order Characiformes; family Acestrorhynchidae; genus Acestrorhynchus; species Acestrorhynchus altus. The sequence continues at coordinate 29,615,529 of CM067504.1, read as the reverse complement.
AGTGCCGGAGAAGAAAGGGAGCTGTGACCTTTCATGTGCAGAAAAAATACCATCACAGACATTGAGTAACTGAGACAAGACATAAATAAATTATCATTTAGAGTTCACCTTCTGCTCCTTGTAGGAGAATGCCATGGCACTATAGGCACTACAATGGAGTGGTCTAACTCCATCTTTCTGGAAAGCTACCTAGCAGATTTCAACTCAAAAATAAATCTAACACACCTCATTCAGCCAATCACAAACATCTGAATGCAGTAATAAGATGAGGTGGGTCAGACTGTGGTTGGATGGGGTGGGAATATGGGGTGTGCCCCATTTGTGTATTACAGACTAATACTTTGAGATATAGACTGTCCTCAAATCTTGTAGAAGTGGGTTTGGCAGGTTAGTGATAAAGCACTGGTATGCCAACATCCTGTTGCTACTGCTGCTGCACTTCAGTCACCATTTCTTTCCATGCATTAGAAACAGCACCCATTCTGTTTTGCATTGAACTGTGGGGCAGCAGTATCCATCAAAACCTTACTTAGAAATAGTACAGTTCCCAGTATGTAACATAGAGCACTTTGGAGCAATATACACAACAAAAAAGCGAAATAAACAGCAAACTCTTTTATGGTCATGTGGATTGGATCAGACATGTCAAGGTTTAATGTGTTAAACCTTGTGTCATTTTGTGTGTTGAGGTGGGAGTTCCTAGTATAGCTCAGTTTTATATATAAAAAAAGAATGGGGAGGTGTGTCAATTTTATTGTACATACACTTCAATTGTGAGAGTCAGAATCTAAAATACCTGTTAGTTTTTTTTTTTCTTTAAAAAGGCCTCCAATTCTGCACTCATTACCTGTATTAATTGCACCGGTTTGAACTTGTTAGCTGTATAAAGACACCTGTCCACACCCTCAATCAATCATACTCCTAACTCTCCAACAAGGCCAAGACCAAAGAGCTGCCAAAAGACATCAGGAACAAATTTGTAGACCTGAACAAGGCTGGAGTGGGCTACAGGACAATCGGCAAGCAGCTTGGTAAGAAGGCAACAACTGCTGGCACGATCAAGAAGAAACACAAGATCACTGTCAATCTTCCTCAGTCTGGGGCTCCATGCAAGATCTCGCCTCGTGAGGATGATACTGATAAAGGTCAGGAATCAGCTCAGAACTACATGGAATAACCTTGTCAATGACATGAAGAGAGCTGGGACCACAGTGTTGGAGTCTCCAGACCTGAAATATACAGTAAATATTTGAAGGGAGCTGAAACTCTGCCCAGTGTCAGCCCTGAAATCTAAAAGATCTGGAGAAGATCCTTTGAAGGAGTGGGCCAAAATACAGTGTGTGTAAACTTGACCAAGAACTACAGGAAACGTCTGGTCTCTATAATTTTTCTGTAAGGTTTCTGTACCAAACATTATATTCTGTTTTTCTTTTGTATCAAATACTTATTTCATGCAATCAATTGCAAATGAATTATTCAAAAATCATACAATGTGCTTTTCTGGCTTTTATTAGATACCTTTAATAAAAATTACAGACCTCCATTCTTTGTGGATTTCTCCTGGATGTCCTTATCCACCAACCATGTGTTCAATTCCATCGCAAGCACACCTGATTTAACATCACTAAGCACTGATTTACCAAACATGGTGTTGGATGAAGAGAGCTTTGGAGAATCATTTATGTAAAAAAAAAAACCAAAACCTTTATTTGTGTTTATTCTAATATTAGTGTTTAAATGAGGTAATAAACACTCACTGCCCAGATAAGGAGATTTTTTTCTTTCTCATTCACACAGGTTCTCTAAAACATATGCACAGTACTGTGTATATATATATATATATATAAAATGTATAGAAAATGTATAGAAAATGTATAAAATTGTATAAAATTTAGCCCATGGTAAAATATGTTTACCTGAATGTTCCCCTGCCTATTAACCAACATTTAGCCATCACTGTTCTTCTTTCAGAAAATGTATATTTGGATGCCAAAGGTGCAACACTTGCAAAAGAATTCATTAATTCATTGTTTGAATGGAATATGTCAATTATGACACAAAAGCAGTGCAAAGATATCAGTGCAGGAACCTGTCAAAGTGAATAATTAACGAAAACCATCAGCTAAACCATCAACCCATTAGAGATGTGTTTTAAATGAGTCCTGATAAGTCTGATAAACTGGATCATCGTCATGCTTTACAAGAGAGCACGTAAGCAAAACTTGAAATGGGTACTTACATAATCAGAATCAGCCTTGGAGTCGTAGTACTGAATATCACTCTCCTGAATAAAAGAAAAGAAAACAAACTTGAACATTCCCACACTGAACTGTTCATTGTTTCTACCCGGAGACTTCATGTGATAACTGATGAACTGGTTTATTTAGCAGAAATACAGATTACATAACCTGAATAAAAAAGAACAGTAATTTAGAACTCAATACACTTTTTGCTGCCGTGTTCCACTTTTCCAATGTAAGGGTCATTCTGAACATGTCAGTAAATTCTGAAGCCCCTACTTATTCTGGCCTAATCTGGTTAATGACCTGCTTGTTGCCCTCAAACTTGTAAAAAATGTAGCCGATCCGATGCACAAACAGCTCAGTCCTCAGATGCTCTTCGTTTTCAATGCAGGCTAATGAAAGACTGTGGTAATGAAATAATGACCCTGCCTTGGGGCCGCACAGAAACAGTAACCGCTCTTAATGCTGTTTGTCATTTGGTGTGATTTTGTGTGTGGCGTGCATTTTTCGATTCACCGAGCGAGAGATTTATTTTTGTTAAACAGATTAGTGTTTGAGGGTTCTGGACGGCTTTGGTAAGGGAGCAGCAACTGCTCGAGGTGAAATGAGAAACGTGCTCAGAAAGCTGAAAGCTTCCGAAACAACGGCATCATGAATCGAGGAGAAGCCTCAACTTGATGTTTTGGTTTTAAGAACACGGTGAGTGATATGACCGTTACCTTCAGCTCACTGACCAGACAAGCAGTGTTTTACATCATTCCAGAGAGTGTAGAACTTGTGGGTTAACATGTGATCTGATTATATCATTTGATCTTATAGCTGATAAAATAGTGCAACTGTAAATGCATTACTCTCAAAAAGAATTTACAATATCAGAAAAAAGATGTTTTATGTTCATAATTTAAAGTTGAACGTTCATATGTTATATATTCATTACATTGAAAATATCTGAAACTTTTGTTTTAAGGTTGATACTGTCTGATTATTAAATTATTCAAACTGAATATGACATATTCTAAGAATTATTATCTAATAAGTATTAAATAATTGACATTATTTACATGATTATGTTTGATTTCTATGTCTTGTAGTTATACAGAGGCTGTGACCTAAACACACTATATGGACAAATGCACGGAGAGACAATCCTCACAGCAACGCTCCAAAATCTAGTAGAAAGCTCTCACTGCACAGTAGAGACAGTCCCTCCAACAAAAGCAGGATATTCTTTTTAATACTCCTGATTTCAGAAGAAATGAGCAGGTGCCCCAGTACTTTTGTCCATATAGTGCATGAGAGTGAATGATGGTGGGATGTCCTGATACATTCTTCACTTTCATCTGAAATGACCTTGACATAATTCAGCTGCTATTTCTGCTGCAATTAGCACAGAATGTCCAAAAGCAACTAAAAAAGAAAAGAAAAAGTAAAGGAAAAGAGAGAAAGGAAAAGAAGTAAAGAAAAGTAAAGAAAAGAATATGGGTAAGTGATCTCTAAGCACTCCTAAGTATAGCATTAGCCACTTCAATGCACTCTGTGTGGAGAGTGCACGTTGTGTTCTGGTGTTTAAACTGAGGTTGTGAGTGTCATATGTATGTAGTCTAATGCCAGCACAGTCACACACAGTGACTCCCTGCTGGCTGAGCGCTGCGGGCGGCCTCAAGCTCTCCTCCTCCACTCATCCCTACTTCATATCCCCCGCAGAGGACAGGCTCTCAAGGGCAATAGAGCTAACTGAGAGATTTGAGGCTCAGTTCCTCTATTTTCTTCCATTTTGTCCAAATCTCTTTGTCCCTTTCACTCTCTTAATAGAAGTTTTATTTATTTATTTTTTCACACCCAATCCTTATCCGAGTCTTTTAAAAGGGGCTGTCAACTTATTTTCATAATCTGCTTCAGCTGTATCCTTCTGCATGAATGTACGAACGACTGTCAAAAAAAGAACAATGTTGATCACTTTGATTGAAGGATTGTTGCTCTATTGTGCTTTGTATTTTGGCAGGACTGTACAGGACAATACTGACATCAGCACTATACACTCACAGTAAAAAAATAGAAGGATGTCAGGATTGTAATGTTGTTCAGAAGACAATAAAGGTTACCAGGAACAATAAATGACAAAATACAGTCGTAATCTGTCAGTATGGTCTCAGGGTGTAACACAACATGCCAGACGTCTCAAGAGTGGTGTTTGGCAGATTTTGCTATGGGGTGAAGTATTGATTGCACAAAGTATTGATAGCACGTCCAATAACATCCCATTTTCAATGGAGCATAGGTCCGGCGACGCATCTGGCCATGACATCTATCTGTATCTTCACAGAAAGCTCTTGAGACAGCAAGTCTCTCTCTCTCTCTCTCTCTCTCTCTCTCTCTCTCTCTCTCTCTCTGAATGTGGATATGAACAAAGTGGAAGAGAAAAACAGATATAGAAGACATAAACATCTCCATTCCTCTAAAGCAGACAAGCAGTCAATGGTGAGTAAAGGACTTCACATTCAGAGGGTACAGTCCAAATCCTCTCATTGTTTCTATCCCATTAACCACACACACACACACACACACACACACACACACACACACACACACACACACACACACACACACTGTGGAAAAGGAAAGGAAAAGTAGAAGGAAGACTTGCACAGAAATATCAATGTAAGTGATAGAGAGATAGAGAGAGAGAGAGAGAGAGAGAGAGAGAGAGAGAGAGAGAGAGAGAGAGAGAGAGATGGGAGCGTTTGCTATTTATAGAAACTTGTCTGCAAGTCATCCTTCTGGCAGCAGTGTGGATATTTCTTGTGAGGAAAGTGGCCGTGTGTGTGTGTGTGTGTGTCTGTGTCCATGTGTGTGTGTGAGAGAGAGAGAGAGAGCGAGAGTGCTACTCTCTACTCTCCTGTGTAAAGTTGCTGTGCTGAGTGCTGTTCTCCACGTGCCAGCATGTTTATCCTGCTCCATTAATGAATCCCTCCACTGACACCACACTACACCACATATCATCCCTGCTGTGGTCTTCTATACTTCTATACTGCAGACACACTACTCTTACATACTCCTATACCACTACTTTAATATACAAGAAGATCGTGTGGCTACTGAACAGAGGCAAAATAACAAGGTTTGATCAGTTTGTATGTTTAGAGTGGTTGACTATCCACTATAGAGTTACTGTATATTTGCATATGTGTCACATTTAAAACGTTTAAGACCATAATGTTTAAACAACAATGTGTAACTGCACTCAGCATGTGGCTCATGGTGCAATCACCTATGATTCATCTGATGAGTAGAAGTTCATGTCCAGTCAGACAGTTTTTCAAGCTGTATTACTAGCTGACAAAAGTTTTGCAGTTTGCTATGATGTGCTTCATGTCTGTAAGCTACTCTCATCCTGAGATATGAAGCCTAGAAAACAGCATGTGACTGCATGCAAAATGCAGATCTTAGGTTGTAAGAGTCCTTTCAGGTCACGGAGCTCACGCAACCTTTCAGAAACCAAACCAGTTTTTATCTTGGTTTTAGGACAGATTTGTTGTGCTCTCCTTTGGCTTTCCAACTCTCTTTAGTTGTAATTCTGAGTTTGGGTGAACAATGGGTGAACAAGTAGTCGGAGACTGAGTTTTCCATTCTGATACTTCCATGTTCACAGTGGTTCTTGCACTGGCATTCTGTTTATAGTGCTATTAGCAGATCTGTGGTTGCTGAGCAAATGCTGCTGGATCCTCTTTAAGAAGTGGATCATGTGATGTACGTATGTAAAGACGTGAAGTGACCAGAAAAACTACCAGACCAATTAGACAATCATTATGCATTAGACAATTTTGTTTTCTCTCCACTCAAGTACACCACTACTTTCAATACACAAAAAATATGGGGCTACCACTATGACCTAAGGTTCACGGGTTCAAATCCTGGGTCACGCTGCTGGCCATCAGCAGCTGGAGTCTGCGAGAGCGCAAAACTGGTCACCTTCTGTGGAGAGTAAATGGTGTGACTTCGTACTCAGTGTGATGCTGGATGGCACAGGTGTCTGTCAGCCACTGTATATAGACATATATGTGTGTGTGTGAGTGTTTGTGTGTGTGTGTGTGTGACTTTAGAGGCAATTGAGGCCTGCATTTCTTTAGATATTCATTTGGGTTTTTTTCTGCTAACAGTGAAACTGTTAGCAGTAAGTAAATATATTTATATGTGTGTGTGTGTGTGTGTGTGTGTGTGTGTGTGTGTGTGTGTGTGTGTGTGTGTGTGTATGTGTGTGTGTGTGACTTTAGACAATTGAGGCATATTTATATATATATATTGTATCCACACAAGGTCTATAAAATGTCAACCTGGCAAAAGTATTGGGACACAGAGAGTTTATCTGGATCTTGTCCAAGAAAGCCTTTGTAATAATTTTTGAAATACTGCTGTATGGATTTCATTGAATTCAGTGACAAAAGCATTCAATAGGTCAGAATGTTGAATTAACACCACTTCACCTCTCCCAATCCCCAACTCATCACAAACGTATTGGCTAGAGCAACAGCTCAACAGCACAGCTCTACTGCTCTACAGCTCAATGCTGGGGGGGTTTATACCCCTCTAGCTCATGCCTGGCATTAGGCAATTTCATAGTTGGGTTAAGTAGCAGGTCCCTGACCCAAAGAACACAAGCAAGTCCAACTGTAAATGACTCAAAGGGAGTTCATTTCAAGTCCTGATTTTAATCTCATTGAGATACGGTAGGAGGCCCTTACACAGACAGTTTGTGCTTGAAAAGTCTCAAATTTAGTCAAAGAAAATAGATTGGGCTAAAACTCTTCAACAGCAACTGATGATTTGCTTTAAAGCACATTAGTCCACAGTGAAAACAGTCCAAACTCACCCTCTTGGTTACGCTCTGATTACAAAATTCACTTGTGTAAAGTAAATGGCACTTTTTCATGCAGCTGCATGCTGGAATTATGTAAGTGTGCTATGGCATTAATAAAAATGACTCAGCATACACAAAGAACACACGCAAGTGTGTGTATTTGGTCACTCGGTCTCACTGTATGCCCTTGGGCTTGTAGGGCCATCTGCTGTGGCTAGTCTCTGTCTCTCTCTGCTGGTCTCTCTAAGGGCTTTAGGTTCAGCACACACTTACTAAAGTACAATGTTAGCAATTAACCAGTCCAAACATACACAGAGATACACCTCGTCTCACACACACACACACACACACACACACACACACACACACACACACACTCTAATGTGTGAACATGTGTGCACACAGTGTTATCAGAGAATGAAATCAACTGTGACACATGCCGCCAACTCATTGCCGCACAATAAGCAGACAAGGTCATGTGACCAGTGTCCAGGCTCCAAGTAGTCAGGTTAGCTTGCTGCATGGTTGCTATAGAAACAGTCACCTCTGCTCCAGATCCTAGTGTGGGTTTGTCCTTACAGTGTCCACTGCTTCACATTATCTCTGCAAGACACTGAAGGACGCACACCACCCTGGAGCCTGATTCAGGCCTAATATTACAAACAGAACCCCAGTACTGCCCAAGATCATCCTGTCTGAACAACGTCCAACTAGTGCCTGACAAATGTCTGCTTAAACCTGACCCAAAACAAACATAGGGTAAAATATATTATTGATATATATATATTTATATATGAATAAATACATTGAGTTGAATCTACAAAACTTGAGCAAATGAGCTGCAGCTGAAACTGACCGAATATTGTGTAAAAATGTCAGATTCTCTGGCACCTCCCCCTCAATTTGATCATTGTTTATTCCCATTTGCTGAGCCCTTGCTGGGATTTGAACCCATGAATAGCCAGCAGTTAGACTTTTGTCTTCCAAGGAAAGGTCCCTTTTCTGTTCTTTCTTGTACAGAGGAATGTATATGGCTTCACAGCTATAGCAACTAACTGCCTGCCTATAAAGAGACAGGAATCCCATCAACACCACAACCCCCAGTCTCAGAATAGGAAGGTCTCCCACCCATGTGATATGTGTTCTGCAGCTGGTATTAAACAGTAGACAAACTGTGGGAAGGAACAAAGACTAAACACCTAACACAATATTTATTCAGTTACAGCTGCAGCTTATTGACTGATATTTTTGAGGCTCAACTAAGTTGAGCTAACTCCAAACATTTTATACAAGGAAATGTACTGAAATGAGAGTTTCTCTGCAATTCTCTAATTCTATTTTAGTAGATGTTTTTAGTAGATTTAGTAAACATGTGTCTATTCTATTAATGTCCAAAGTAAGGTCATTAGAAACAGACAGGAGACACACATATTTATTGGTATCATAATTCATAAATCTTAGCCAAGTAATCAGCCAACCTTCACCTTACCAGCCCTCAACTCTGACATGTTGCCTCCACACACACTCAGGCCACTCTCTTCTTATAAGTCGGGACACTTTGACATTTAAATGGCGAGTGATCTGTGTTATCCACAGAGACAGCCTTGACTCGTATCCATATCTCCCCCAGACACACGCGCTAATTCATTTCTAATTACAGAACACACACACACACACACACCGAGTACACTGATCTGATCTTCTAGCAGAGAACGGGGAGCAAGAGCCTCATCATCAGGTCAAGTTTAAACAGCATTGGATTTGAGTTCAAATAGCTGTCAAAGGTAGTTTTCGTTTTTAGGTCAGATATTCACTAGTATGCGCTAGTAGGCAAGGCTGATTTCACACCAGTAAACACAGCAAAATTGCTAAGTGACACACCATGCTTCATCACAAGCAATACTATGCTAAAATGTATGCATACATTACCATTCATTTCATTATTATTCATTCATTTTGAATAACAACCATTCATGTTGTTATTATTGATTCCCGCTAGTTTGGTGTGTTCTCCCTGTGTCTGCGCCGGTTTCCTCTGGGTACTCCGGTTTCTTTCTGCCTCCCTAAAATGCACATGCTAAATTACCCCTAGGTATGAGTGTGAGTATGAAAGAGTGTGTGTTTGTGTCGGTGGTACCCTGTGATAGACTAGCGTCCTGTCCAGGGGTTATTCCTGCCCTGCACACGATGACCCGATGGGCTCTGGATTAACCGTGACCCTATTCAGGAAAAAGCAGCTAAGATAATGACTGACTGACGGATCAAATCACTGTTTACATCACCGGCAGTTGCATAAACATTGTGGTGGCAGTAACACAGAGGAAACAAGCGAGAAAAACTAGATGAAATGATCCTGAAGTGTTCGTATCAGCCAACGTTATTAGCCCTACATTAGTCGTACAGCATGAAATAATATTTATACCAATAACTAGTAATATTTCTAGTAATAAGGCATAATATTATGCCTTGAGGGTTTATTTTGTTACATGCTGGGTTTTTCCACAACAAATAGAAAAATGTCTGATCACTGTAACGCTGGCCATTCTGTTGGGTACTTCAACATCTCATCTGACAGTGAGTTTGGTCAGGAATCCTGGGTCAGTTAGATTATTACTGTAGGACAAACTGCCATTTGCTGGCAAGCAACTAAGCATATTCCCATTTTCATACACTTGACACAACTATGCCAACTGTGATTGTTCGCCACCAGCTAAGCACAGCACACAAAACACTGTAAAAAACACAGAAATGGTCTGTTAGGTTTGAGGCCACTTATGGACATAATTAACATCACTGATTATAGAAATAGGTATAGAAATCAAATTGCTACTCCCACTCAATAACATGTATTTTTCCAGGCATTGGAGTATTCTGGACTGAACGCCAACAGTGTGGTCCTCTATTAATGATGATTTATGCCTACTGCAGAGGCGGACAATAGGGTGCCAGAGAACACGAAGACAAATTTTGGACATAAGGGCCAGGCATGGAGTTGGAGATCACAACTCCTTAATCACACTTATCACTAGTGCTATGTCCCACTCTATGTTGAAAATCATTACTGCTTTGCTGCTGTTATGGTAACTTGACATTGCACCATATGTTATGTAATATTGTTATTCAGAGGTTTATAAATACAGAAACAGATATGTTTCTCTTGCTGAGGCAAATTGTTTTAATCAATCAAATACCCACAAAAGAACTCATTAATAATTTGACAAATCAAAAAAATGTGCTTTTATTCGACATAAAACAGCCCTAATATGTATTTCTGCTTTTCATTTCTCACTCCTTGTTTTATGTATCAGCTTGGCTATGTTGTAAGGAGGTTCAATGTACTCCCAATTTCAATACAGGGTAACTGGTTGACTGATTGATGGTGTGTGTGTGAGTCTGTGTACACACTCATACCTATTTATCAATAGATGACTGACCACAGCTGACTGTATTACAGGTTTTGTACAAACTGCAACTGTCATGAGTGTCTGTTCAAGACACTTTTGTATTTGGAGGGTATGCTGCGTTTATTCTTCTGCATCAAACTTTTCTTGAACCCTAACTTTTGTGTCCAATTGACATCCATATCGACTAGTGTTGCTGTAAATACATTTGTTATAAAGACAGCTGGATCTACAAGACGGGGCAGAGAGAGAGAGAGAGAGAGAGAGAGAGAGAGAGACTGTATGTATGTACACTGCTCTCTGCAACAGTGTGCTGTTAAATGTCACACTATAGAATGTTTGATGTTCTTAGAGCTGAGATCCAGATATCTGCCACAGGTTGGTAACATTTCATGAGCACATAAAAACTGTAGCTTTACTGTAAGCTGAAAGTTCAAGTGTGTTGTTCAGTATCCCATGAGCTCTTACTGCAGAGAAAGAGAGTGTAAAACTTCAGGATGTGCAGATTTCCTCAGGCAGGTTTATAGTGTACTGATCAGAACTGGACAGCGATGGTCTGGGGAGGCTTTGGTGATTCTGCACAGTGCTCGTCTGTTTGGAGGTGCTCCCTGGTGCTCTCCATCAGAGAATGTACAATAGCCTTCTAATAGAAACTGACTTTCTATCAAACACAATCACACATTTCATTTACTGCTCTTCATTAGAGCCTCTGCTGGCCAGTGTGTGTGTGTGTGTGTGTGTGTGTGTGTGTGTGTGTGTGTGTGTGTGTGTGTGTGTGTGTGTGTGTGGGAGAGAGAGAGAGAAAAAGAGAGAGAGAGAGAGAGAGAGAGAGAGAGAGAGAAAGAGAAAGAGAGAGAGAAAGAGAGAGAGAGATCGCAGATCCAAAACTCCCAGCCTGCTGTGTCCTTTAGTCTGTCCTCTATGAGGATGAAGGGAGGTGTGGACAAGATAAATAGAACAAAACAAAGCAAAGCTGTGTGTATTGATTATATTAGTAATATCAATAATCATTTAATCTATTGATCATTTATGACAAAACCACATTGAGATAGACTTGAACTGAACAATAACCAAACAAGACCCAAGATTCATCTGTCCAAAGAACATTATTCCAGAGGTCAATCAATCAATCAATCAATCAATCAATCAATCAATCAATCAATCAATCAATCAATCAATCAATCAATCAATCAAGTAAGTTTATTTATATAGTGCTTTTTACAACAAAGGCATTGTCACAAAGCAGCTTTACAGAAATCTGGGCCCAAGCCTCAGTTGAGCAAGCCAGTGGGCCACAATGGCAGGGAAAAACTCCCTCAGGCAAGGAGTGTCAGGAATGTGACACTTAACAGATTGGTTGGAAGCGGAATTTCTTCCGGGGAGTTTAATGAATGATAACATGAATACATGAAACTAAACAACAGGATAACCAGGATACAGATAACATAACAAACCAGATATAACCAAATAACATACCAGATAACACAACAATAGACTCACGACACCAGACTGATATACACATGAGAACATTAAACACGGCTGGGACATGATTGCAAAGGGGCAGGATTACCAGTCGGACACAGCTGAGAATGGGTGGAGACATGCTAGAAGCATGTGGGAACTACATAGGACTCTATATATGTGACAAGTAGGATGAAAACTTGAGAGAAACCAATGCTGAAAAAGGGAACCCATCCTCTTCTGGTCGACACCGGATAGCACAGACAAAAAGCACAAAAATTTAAGATTCAAATTAGAGAAAGAGAGAGAGAGAGAGAGAGAGAGAGAGAGAGAGAGAGAGAGAGAGAGAGAGAGTTAGTTTGGTATTTAGAAAGCAGCTGCTGCCAAACTCTTCAGACAGACATTGTGATAAGAGAAATGTTAGTCTGAACACTGATGGACAATATGGTGAAAAACAGCAGTGCCCTTTTGATACCTGTTTTGGAGTAGATGCAAAATTATAATGAGAAAATGCCAGCAAAACATCTAAAATGACTTTTACAAACTTTAGTTTAGAGAAAAAATAGCTGAACCCAAGCTAAAGTTTTTCCAGCATCAAAGAGGCCTTTGCTCAGTTTTGTCTTTCAGCCACAATTCTGAAGAGAACTTCCTGTAGACAGGGATTATTATTATTGATACTGCTGATAGACTGTACGCTATGATACATCTGCAGATACATCAGCTACTTCCTTCACACTATGATCTTTGGCACGCCCAAATGCAATCACTCCTTTTTGACAGTTACATACATCTGTCAACATCAGCCCATTTTCCACACATCAAACAAGACTGCACTGTGCCACCATTTCTCACCGTTTCCAAATAAACATCTAAACAGGTCTGACGCATGTTATAAACCAGTTTGGTTCACTCATGAGTGAAAAATAAGTCAAATAAAAGTAGTGCGAAATAAACTGCAGCAGCAACATCTTAAGTTGTGGATGAGTTGTAAGGGGCAGTAGTGCTCAGGTAGCATATCAAAGTGACAGTGTGCAGAGTCAATATTGTGTTCAGTGAAGTGGTTATAAGAGTCATATAAAACACCACCATGTTTATCACTGAAATCATTCTGAAGGCTTCCGCATTTCCCAGTACTTAGACAGACAAACTGAATGTTGTGAACAAAAAGAATGGTGTCTACAGCAGAAGAAACTGGGGCTGTAGGTGCTTGCGGGGCCAAACACCAGGGCCAGTGCTGGAATGGAGAAACAGACACCAAATCCAGGGCAAAAGAAGGGGGGCTAGGCAAGAGCTGGAAGCCTGTGAGAAGAGCAGGTCTGTGAGGTAGAGGAAAGAGCCAGATGAAGAGCTTGTGAGAGAATGGGGTTACAGAGGAGAATCACAGCCATCACCCAATGTCTAGCCCAAGGGCTGGAAGTACAGGGCAACGGAAGGGAGGTCCCTGGAAGATACCATTCCAATCACTGATTCACCAATGGAGCAGAAGGGTGGCTGGAGGAGAGAAATAGAGGAAAAGAGGCTACTGGTGCAGCAGAGGGTAATGAGGCCAGATACGGCTGAAGGATCGGGAGGGATGGGGCGTCGTCACTTAGGCCACAGGTGAACAGGACAAATTCAGGAGAGAACAGGAGAGGACATTGCAATTTTGTAGTGTAAAATAAATGTCCTAATTTTTGAAAGTAAGACAGACAGTTGCATAGGGCTGCAGGTCAGTTCTTGCTTTTATTTTTGTTGTTGCTGCAGTTTTAAAGTTTTTATTGACTTTCACTTGGTTTTATTAGGTCACCTAAACTGGATCCCTACCTGGCCATTTTATAGTGACATATTTCATTTGTGCTGTAATCTTAATCCTATTTCTTTGAGAAGGGAGCACAGATCAGGTTATAATAACTGGGATCAGAGTCATTTTAAATTTTAACTTTCAAATTGAACTACTGACTGTTAAAATGCCCTTTGTTTACAGTTTGTAAGGCTGGAATTTCCAACTTAAATGTACATTTCCGCTCTTCAGTATGCAAATCTGTGTTTACATTTTGCTGTGCTGTATCATGTGAGGATGGTTTGTTGTTGACAAAAAAAGAATTATGTGAAATGAAACACTTTTTTTGAAAGAAAAAAAAAACTGTTTAGTTGACTAATCAATAAAATAGTCAGTAGATTAAGTGATAGAACAAACAGTCATCAATGGCAGCCCTAATTGCAATTTCAGTTTTATACAATATCACACAGCTGTAGGACTATGGCTTGTTCACAGTCATGTTAAGGAAAGGTCAGCTGATACAGATACTCCACAATACACAGTGACTCCACAAACCTTGTCCCAACAAGCAGCAGCAGCCAGATTTCACAGCAAAAATTTCAAAATTATTCATTTTATTCACCCTGTAAAATGACTATGTTCAGAGGAAAAAAAATAACCTCTCACAATGAAGAACAAACTTATAGAACGTATAGTTGATTTTCACCAATGCATTTCCACCAACAAAAATAGCTGCCAAAAGCAGAAAAATTGAGTAGGTTTTTCAGTGTGAACTTCTGAGTGTCTCAAGTTGTGCAGGAGCATGAAGCAATAACACAATGTATCTTCTTATCACAAAAACCTGATCCATGTATGCTTTTTGTAGAAAAACAACAGCAAATGATCACACATATTCTATATGCTCCACTTCTGTTTACTAACGCTGAGCATCACCATCTATTAATGACATATGATGTTCTATGAACCTTAGTTCCACTAAAACTGGTGCAAAACATGGGCTGGTTCACTGAAAATCACCAAATGGAATCAGTTCAAGAACCGGATCTTTTGGTGAAAAAAAAAAACACCTATGAGAGTCAACTCAGAAGAATTAATTCATCAAACAAAATTACTGTAACCAAGCAATAAATCAAATGTAATCTTAACCGTAACCTTAACCTACACTTTAATCTATGCCTAAAGGTAACCTTAAACTAACCTTAACCTACACATAAACCTAACCTTAACCTACACCTTTGTCCACACATTATTCTACACTTAGAACATTTTCTTTTTTAAATGCTAAAAGTGTTATAAACAATATACAATTTCTCAGCAACAATATCTCAATTTCACATTTCTCATTCTCACTTTTTCCCCCCAACTCTTCTTCAAGTACATGACAGACCAGTTGAGGTCATATTTTTGGACAAAAACAAACTATATGAATGCTTCATTATGTTAATTGGTAGCCATGGGCTCCCCTAGCACTCCCCTAGAAAATGCTTAGAACATGAGTAATTAATACTCACAGACTAAAAACACATGGCAAAGCTTTCACAGATAATGGTTTCTTCAGTTTCTACATGAGAATGGTGAACCCTTTGCAGGATTTCTGGAATGACTGATCTTCACAAAGAATTTTAGAAGACTCTCAGACTGGTGGCACCCTCTGTGGTGTACACTTGCAACAAAGGTTCTTTCCCCCTGCTCTTGATTTTGAAATAAAGAGGAAATGATTTTTAGACTAATTGACATTAAATCAGTCTCTGCAAATCAGTTTTTACATGTATTATGCTGAGTTTCATTCTAACAGTGCTGTTGTTCGATAGGATCATGGTGGCAAAAGCTTCTTCCTACTGTGGAGAGATTTGGCAAAATGAGGGTTATCCCCACTTCACCATGGGAGTGCAACAAAAACAGAGCAACTAACTCAGGGGAGAGGAGATGAGGGACTACGGAGAAGGAAGGGAGTGGGAAGGATGTGATTAACAGTTAGAGAAGAAGGGAGCTAATGTAGCCAGCGAATATATCTTAAATATGAGCTACAAATCCAACATTTCTCTCAGAGCATTTAAATGATGTAAACATACAAAATAAATATCATACTCCACAGCCAGCTTAATACACTTGAACTTCAGTGCACTTATTTCTTGTCCCTGTGATTTTTATGGCATTACACACAGTTCCAGACTCTGCATTAACAATTCCTAAATTAAAAAAAAAAGAAATAAAGGAAAAGCTTCATAAGAGCTTGGGAAGGAACCAACAAGAGTAACTAATGTTTAAATGGCTAAAAAACATTCTAAAAGCATGAGGGAAAAAACACTGAGAGAAACCATGGTCTCAAAAGGACCAGCGCCATAAGATCATGAGGAAAACCACTTAGAGAAACCAAGATTCAAAAGGAAAAGCTAAAGAGCATGAGGAAAAACACTGAGAAGAACCAAGCCTCAAAAGGAAGATTCAGAAAAGCAAGAGGAGAATCTCTAAGAAGAACAAAGTCTCAAAAGCAAAAAAGGAAAAAAACACTAATGGGAATGAACATGAGTGAATCAAAACAGCACCAAAAACTCAAACTGCAAAAAAACCCTAGAAGCACAAAGAAGAACCAATTAGGAGAACCCGGGATAACACATTCTCTTCTGGGCCACACCAGAAATGTGACGATCTGATACTAATAACTGACAGTCGATCAGAAGACAAATCTATGAGGTAAGTCTTGTTAGCCTTAAATGACCTTGATGTCTACTCCCTGTTTGCTTCTACTGAAAACACACCATGGGCTCCACCTTGTCCACGTGTGCAATTACAGACTGTAGCCCATCTGGGGAACAATTTATCTGCCCTCAACTCTGGTCATCTTTGGTCAATTCCTGACCACAGGATCGCTGTTGGCCAGATATTATTTGGGTGGTGGACCACTCTCAGCACAGCAGTCACCCTAACATGGAAGTGTTATGCTGCTACAAGTGTATCAGGAACAGTGGTGCTTCTGGGGTTTAACACGTTAGTGTCACTGCTAGGTTGACAGTGACCGCCACCCAAACAAATCCAGTTGAGAGCAGCTCTGTGGTCAGAAACTGTGTACTGGTCAGGGAATTCTGCAGCATCAACAGATAGTGCTAGAGTCTCTATCTGGCAAGGTATAAGGTAGGGGGTCCTAATAAACTGACCAGCAAGTATATATATATATATATATTATATAGATGTTAGATTTTAGCCTCATACTTTCTGACATATTGACACCATTCCTACTCTTGGATGTTTGGTGTCCTTGTTTGATTCAGGCTTGTATATATCGCTCTTTGATCTGATGCACAATTTCCAGCAAGCAACAGATTTTGAGTGGGGTGCAAAGTCTTTGACCCATTTTAAATTTAAGGATGAAACAAATACGCTAGTAACACCCAGCATCAACATGGGGTGCAAGAGCAACCATTGAACAACCACCCAATATCAATTTAATGTAGCATCCATGTAACAACCACTTAGCAACACCATAGTAACCACTTAGGATATCAGGATACCTTAGCAAATTTATAGCAATCACGTGGGATACCTCAGTAGCCAACAACCAACACCAGAGCAACCACTTAGCAACCCTATAGCAACAAGCATTGCAATAGTAACACCAGCAGTCACATGGGATACCACAGCATCCAAAAAGTAACACCTTAGTAAACATATAGCAACACTTTAGAAACAATTTGGCATTGCATTGCAACTACTTAGCAACACCAAATCAGCCACCTAGCAACCAAAATAGCAACCGCATAGCAATTACATAGTAACAGCTTTGCAACTGCCAGCTGCACAGCTATCCTGCATTTCATTCTGAGTTTTATATGTATGATGATGATTTTAAAATGGTGGCAAATCTGCAAATATTTATTTTTTTAACACAATACATGTGCTTCATCAAAAAAATACATGTCTCAGCCATTGGACAATGTATTTATAACGTAAAAAGCCTGGTTCCAATCACCACCACTGTGAACAATTCTAACTTCATTTTCTGTAAAATGTAACATTTCACACCTGAACACTCTCATTGACTCTGTTCACAACCATTTAATTTTCGAGACATTTGAAAAACAACGTGGATTTGCCCTTTAAATGGAGACAGGCAGGTCAAGCCAGTACAGGAAGGATGAGCAGATCAAAGCATGAATTATGGAGGGAAAAGAATATTTGAATAGGAAAACATTCCTTTCAGACTTCCATTAACTTTCAGAAAGCATTTCTCAATGATCATAAATGAAAATAAAGCATCCCAATCTCACATGTGCTTTAAAGCCTGTTAACAGAAAACCTGCATTAAAACACTTGTGTTTATCGTTCTGCAGACCTGCTGGAACAGAGTGCACGCCAGGGGCCCGAGGGTGCGGCTCACTCATCAGCCAACGACCCCGATCCCACGGCTTTTAAACGATTACAGAGCACTTGAGCTGCGTGCAGATGTTCATTTGTATGCCAATAAACAACTACATGGCTAGATTAAAAAGCTAAAATAGGCAGCGCAAATGCCGAGGTGGCGAATGGCATTCTCCATGCGCATTGCTCCCTAGAACACACACACACACACACACACACACACACACACACACACACACACACACACACACACACACACACAGCCACATCTCACTGCTTATCAACAAGAAAGCAGGCTAAGACAAATTCTAGCTGCAGAAAGAGAGATGGAAGACCAGAGAGAGAGAGAGAGAGAGGGAGAGAGAGAGAGAGAGAGAGAGAGAGAGAGAGAGAGAGACTGACTGCCAGTTTGAGTGATTAGAAAGAAACAACTCAGTGACAGGTGTGACTGGTCTTTTAAACTAAGGTTTTGTCACAATGCATGAAATCTTATTTTGTTGGTAATTTGTCTGCATTTATTTAAATGCATAAGGCAGGTGAAAGATGACATAATGGCAGTTTGGCTTCTAAATTACATAAACCTTTACAAACGTACACTAATGACCTGCAGTTTTTAACGACCAATACTGAGGAAGATGTCCTGTGATTTCAGCAAAGTGGTTAACATGGATTGAATTTGGGAATAAAACTGAATTTAGATACAAACACAGGAAATTAGGCAAATTCAAAATTGAACACTGTGTAATTGATTCTTTCACTACACATGCAAACAAGCTTATCTTTGTGCACGTAACGAAGCTAACCATCTTACTATATAGCTTTGGAATAATGTTGAACAGACTAGCCCCTGGTTTCATCAACATGCAATAGAAAAGACACACAGACACTTGTTGCAATATTGCACGTTGTATCCAAAACACACCTGTGTTACAAAGTTGTCAAGTGAAAGTGTAGAGTGTGTTTCACCTCACACTATCAGTGTGGACGGCTTTACAAATCAGTTGAGTAACAGTGTACATCTTGGTCGTGTAACAGTGAGGAGGGTCTTACATGTCAGTGGTGTATCAGTTGGAAGTGTTATATATCAGTGGTGTAATAATGGGAATATTGGTAAGAATGTTACAGGTTACTGGTGTGACAGTGGGAGAGTGTTACAGGTCAGTGGTATAACTTTATTGCAGGGTGTTGTGTTCATGTTGTAACAGTGAGAAATGTGTCAGGAGTTTGGAGTATTTGGAGTATAACCGTGTGTAATACAGTATGTTACTTAATATATTTTAGGTCAGTGGTGCAACAGAGTGGGTTACTATTCTGTGATGTAACAATGAGGGTGTGTTTCAGGTCAGTGGTGCAAAAGTTTATGTTACAGGTTAGTGGTATAACAATGTTATCTCTCTCTCTCTCTCTCTCTCTCTCTCTCTCTCTCTCTCATTTGCATTCACAGATCTGATCTGGAACTAAAGATACAGAAATCTGTTTCTGTGAGTGAATATTCCAGAGATTCTGTCCCACTGCACCCTGGGTAATGCGGTTCTCTGACAGAGTTCCATTGAAGAGTCCATGCTTGGCTGCAGATAGCATCACCACACTGCACGGAGACACTGGCTGATAACAAGGCGATCAGTGGTAAACCACACAAACACACACACACACACACACACCCACACACACACATACACACACACACACACAAAGTAGAATATAATCTGATCTGGGTGAGGGAGGCAGGAAAGGTGCACTTTTGCAAAAAAAACAAAACAAAACAAAACAAACAAAAAACAACAACAAACAAACAAAAAAAAACAAATAAGATAAACCACAATAACAACATTAACAGTATCAAAGAGATCTGGGAGAAAGAGATTGTAGAAACAGAAATTCATTTCTTACTCTCTCTCTTTCTCATCTTCATCCTCTGCTCTCCCGCATTTATCCTCACCACACCTCACACTAACATGTTTATAATGCAGAAAAAAAAAAACTTCTCTTCCTTGTGTTCCAGCTCATACCACTCAGACATGCACACTGATGTGTGCTCTCATACATGATCGCTCTATCTCTCTCTTTCTACCTTTCTGTCTCTATCTGTCAGTCTCTCTTTTCCTCACTCTCTTGGTGTGTCGGTCTGTCTTTCTCCGTCTTGTGTGTAAAGGCCTCTCTTCTTACTCTTTCCATCTCTCCATCTTTCTTTTCTCTTTCTCTCCTGCTTAAAGAGATGCTTGTCTATGAGAAAGTATCTGCCACCTCTTTAAAGTGTCCCCAGAGTGGCCAATCAACAATCAGCAGCAGGCTGAGAGGAACATGTTATTTACCAGCCTGTAATCATTCCCATTGAAAACCACCGCTAACCCTCAAACACCAGCAACAACGACTACAGAGACAGAGCCAGCCAAGGACAGGAGAGACTCCTCCCTCTCCCTATATAACAACTGTGAAAATAAATAAATAAGTTAAACTGTTAAAAAGACATGGAGAGAGAGAAAGAGTGAGAGAGAAAGAGTGAGAGAGAGAGAGAGAGAGAGAGAGAGAGAGAGAGAGAGAGAGAGAGAGACAGAGACAGAGAGTCTACACAGCCAGAGTACACATGGATCAGCGATCCATAGACGTGTCTAAGTAGTATGAGGTGAAACACAAGGAATGGACTATAATGTCGTCAGGGTAGGTATGCATATATTCATAAGACTGAAATGGCCTATTCAAATCAAACCGTCTTTCCACCGGTTCTCATTACCATATCTGACAGTTCCATAACCACAGCACCTGCATGGTAAAGGCCGTGCGTTCCCACCAATGAATATGTGCCACCAAATGTCAGGCAGAACAATGAGAATAAAACACTTGACCTCAGACAAATCTGTTCCTGACAGAATGAAATGTTACTTTTATTAAACTCTATTTCATATAAGTTACGTAAAATTACTCACAGTAAATGTGATCTAGAAACACACAGCATCTTCAGTTCACATCATCTCAACACCCCTCGCACAACAAACAAGCATACATTACTGGACCTGCAAATTCACTGTTTCTTCCGAAATCAAGGGAATTAAAAAGAGTTTTATCCTGTTTTTGTTGGAGTCATTGTCTCTTCTGTCCACAGACGTTCTTCTGCTAAATGTTGGAGCATCACTGTGTAAATCTGATTGTGGTGAAATGAGCATTAGTGAGGGCAGGATGTTGGATGATCTCCCAAACTTCTCATCCCAAACGTTTCAACTCATGCTAAAATAACTGAATGGAACACCACCATTCCAGAGAACATCGTTCTACTGCTCCACAGCTCAATGTTCTCTTCACTTCTAGCAAGAAAACCAAATCCAGGACTTGGAAACTTGATTTAGATTTGAAGATACTGATACTAATTGAAAGTAAATGACTACTCATAAGCCCTACTCAAACAGGATTTTTACACAGAATGTGGAAATGTGTAATTTTACCAGATGTTCTCAGTATTTAGTCCTGTTTCAATGCAGACTGTCAGTAAATCTTTTGTAAAATGAGACATAAATAAAAAATAAATAAAAAACAAATCCTGTTGGAAACTACGTGTTTAAATATTATACTTTGGAAAAGAAGTGTTTCACAGGATTTGTCAGTACTGAGATGCTTAAGGAGGCATTTAGTTTCATCAAATGTGTCACAGATACCTTGAGTTCAAACCTACTGCAGACAAAATGGCTTTGGATGTTTTGTGCAGACTAGTTCAAATCTAGTACAGCATCCACCAAAGCACCGAACCGGCGAACTGCCTGCACTCATTCACTGTGTAGCAGTTTTTACTATGCTATGTTCAAAGCAAAATTTCATTATTATAAATGAGTTATAAGATTGGTTATCAGTTGCTAATACTTTATCAGACATCAAGCCATGTATTATACACTTTTGTGGAGGATACGGCAGTGCATACATCAAGTTACACCTCCCATTTCAATCATTTCTTATCCTGTGTGAATCATGAATTTTACAGACATCCTGTGGTAAAATTACATTACTCCACCTCCCCTGAATAGGGCATTTATGATTTTGAGGAATGTTATCTTAAGATTCAGCTCATGGACATACATCATGACATGTTCTTTCAGAAATGTCTGGTACAATTCAGAATTCATTGTTCCATCAATGATGGAAATCCGTCCTACACAGAATGTACTATCATAATCGTGTGTCACACATGGGTTGAGTTTTCTATTCTGGAATGCGGTGTTTTCTTATTTTCCCCAAATAAAACGCTCATTTAAACCAAAAACATCAGATTTGGTTTAGCCCATGCACAAAACACTTCTGGATTGTGATCTTTAGCTAATTGTGAATGAGAAATTAACTTAAGATATTAATCTGAAATGTTTTAAGCACTCCTAGGGTTTAACAGTGTGTGTAAATGTTATTTTTCAACTGTCAGCTTAGTAGAATGTCCAGATATCCGTGGAAGCTACTTTTGCCTGTGATAAACTATGGTGATATATGGTAAATGCATGTAGCCTCATTTGTTTTACGCACACTTGATTCACTATACCAAGCATGTATACTCAATGGTGAATATGGTGTGTATTTTGTTGGGTTTTCTGATCTCAATGGAAATCAAAAAGAAAAAAAGAGTAACATTAAATGAGTATTAGATGATACATTACATACAATGCAGTATCACAGAGCTGGTGTTAGTAAAAGACAGTTGCAGGAGGAGCTCCCTCTTGCCAGTTCATGTATAACAGACTCCAGCTTTCTGAGACTGAAAGCCTTTCTAAGCCTTTCTGCT
>CM067504.1:29570201-29590201 GCA_034509495.1 Acestrorhynchus altus | reverse complement strand
TGCATTTCTGGTACCTATATATACACCTATCTACCTTTTTTTCAGAATAAAATGCTTTTACACTGTGCAACAGTGGAGGGAAAAGGTTGTATGAAGAATGTTCCATGTCCAAGGACCACTTATTGAATGATCTTTCAGAGAACCTGAGCTGATTGTTCTGAGACATGTTGGCACCTTTACTTTTAAGAGTCCATATTTAGTGTGGTAGTAATTTTGTAATATTGCCAGTGTAATGAGATGTTCAGTGTGAGTATAAAGGTATTGTATGTTAAGGGAAGACATTGAGCCAACTATGCAGAAATAAAGGCTGCATACTGAACTGTCAACAAGGCTGAGTCAAATGACCTCTATGCAAAAGCCTGGCCCGGCCCACTCCACTCCTCTCGAAACAAAAGCCAGCACTAATATCAGCATGACCATGTTCGCCTTTTCAAAGCCAAATCTGCCGTCAGATTTTCACACACCATGTAATTCAAGAAACTGAAAGGACAAAGCCGCCCAAGCTCTTGACGTGCAGAAGCGAGGCAGAGGTCAGCCTGAAAAGAGACCTTGCCTGTTTTCCGTTTGATTGGTGGCCCTTCAAGATTGCTTTTCAGGCTGCTAATGTATTTGGCGGCCAGCGGAGGCTGGCCGCTTGGAAAGGGGACAGCTAGAGAGGATAGCGCTCTCATTTTCCTGTGAAGAGCCAATTATCTCAAACAAAGACTTTATTATTCACAGTACTGTTCACATACTGTAGGCAAGGGATCTGTTGCTACAAGTGTCAAGTCATACCTCCGAACCACCAGGGGTCAGCGTGATTGAGGATGGTTTGTATAATAAGGAAAATGGGTTTTATTAATCGTGTGTGCTTTGTGCATTTACTGATGTTTGTGCAAGAACACAGAGAATAACATTCCTTGCCATTTAACTGTTAAAAGTACAGATCCTTGAGGAGCTTTGTGTCTGTGGAGAAACCTCTTTAGGTGCTTCAATAAACCTTCAATAAAAAGACAAGCATTTCTTGAAGGTTCCTTGAAGCACCTCTCAAACTGAAGAACCTCCAAAAATCCCTCAAAGACCTTGTATATGGTATCTTGTCAATGGTAAGTGTTGGCCGGTCTATAGAATGCAGCAGATGTTCTGTAATTTACAAAAATGTGCAAAAAATCAGCCATAACATTAAAACCACCTTCCCTCCACATGTCGCCAAAACACTGGTTCAAGCTCTGAGCTGTCAAAGTTCCACAAGACCTCGGAAGGTGTCCTATGGTATCTGGCACAAAAATGTAAAAGCAGATCCAGAGTTTATGTTGAACAAGTTTTAACAGCTGGCATTTTGAGCGATACAGCAGCTCCCATTCAGATATTGACCAATGATCAGTCTCTGGTCAAACTCAGAGGCAGAACCAATCAGTAACTTTATGTGACAGCCCGATATTACGTTGATGAGGTTAATGAGTAGCCGTACCTTCTCTGAATGCACACTATGACGCTCATCTGCATCCTGCTGTCGTCTCAATAACTTACCTTGAAAGCACAGATACTGTGTGCATAAATGTGTATGGTGCTATTGGACACATTTTTCACTCCTCCTGTGAAATCCGCAGGAACTGTGTGAGAATATTCAAGTATGGGATGAATTAATGCAGGAACTTTACCCAACACATTCAGACACTACTTCTGTAGGAGTAACTCAATAAATACTGCCCATAACAGTCTCGATTTTTTATCTCTTATTGTCCCTTGTAACCATTATCTTTTCGAGTACTACAATTTATGCAACTATTTTTTTGGTTGCAACTTCATGAGGTACGAGAAGGGTAGAAAGCAACCAATAAGAACATTTTCTGTTTCACATGTCATATTCAGATGTTGGCAACCAGTGAGAGTGTATACATTCAGAAGGTCGCCACCAACCACTGTAGTAGAGGTAATCCAGGTCTAGAAAGTAAAAGCTAAGCTGCAGCAGATCCAGCCAATGCAGTTGGAACAAAATTCTGGAGTGGATATTTACTGATTTACCCACCTCACCACTGTATTACCAATTCAAGCACAATTACAGATGCTGCAGAACTGAATTTTCAACTACTGGGAATGGCCAACTCAGCTTATTATAGGTGTACAAAACACCTGTTTTAACCAAATGCTGAAAAGAGTATGTCTGTGAAAATGTCGTATATTAAATAAATAAATAAATAAATTCACCTTTATTTGCACTTTGAAGTATATACACAGGATACTACATCTGGGTGTAAGTAAACAGACGTAAGGCATGATATTCATTGCAATGACAAGAGAATTGTTTGGAAATAAGGCAACCAACTGCACGCGCACACACACACACACACACACACACACACACACACACACACACACACACACACACACACTCTTAAGGACAGCATTTTGATTGATTACAGAATGATGATTGTGTGCAAATGGCCTGAAGATGGTTCCTTCTCTCATCACCTCCTCTCTTCCTTTCTTTCTCTCTCTTTCCCTCTCTCTCTCTCAACCCATCTGTAGAGTGCTTCTCCTCTCTAGCCTAATGGCACAGCTATTAGCACTAATGCATTTCAAACATACAGCAGCTCTCTCTCTCTCTCTCTCTCTCTCTCTCTCTCTCTCTCTCTTCCTTGCTCTCTCTCATTCTCACTCCTCCCCTCTTGCTCACTCCTTTTCTCTTTTCCCCTTCCCTCTCTCTTTTCCTCACTGCCTCACTCTTTGCCTCCTCCACATCCTTCTCGTCTTCTAACACATCTAATCAAACAGGTTGACGTGTGCAAGTAAAGCACTTGGCCCTCCTGCTGACAGCTACAAGTATATGTGCGTTCTCTGGTAAGTGGAGCTAACATGGAGGAGCATAAAGGGAGAGCATTTATGTCTATACTGGGTGAACCATGTAGGAATTAAAGCCCTTTTAGAGCACAATCCCTTCATGTTAAGAGTGCCATAAGTAATTGGACAGTCGTAAATAAATTCTGTAGCCATCAACTGATGCTGGGCATCTTCCCTGGTGCTCCTCTGCCAGGTCTGTAATGAAGCTATTTTCAGCAAATGCACATGCACAACATGTCTTGTCCCTGTACAGACGTACCGCCTCTATGGAACAGATAAACATGAATCTATTGGCACCATGCCTATTGCCAGACATGGGCTGTGGATCAGTGAAATTCTCTGCTCTGGAAAATGGTGCTCCATCCAGTACGTTTGGGGTGAGTTGGGGATGAGGACTTTCAAGGACAGTGGAGGTAATAACTCCAACAAATGCAGGATAAACTCATTTTAATACCCTTGATTTCAGAACAAACAATAAAGGAGCATGTGACTATAAACTGTGGTGAATTGTTACAGGTGCAAAAAACTATTAATGCCATTATGATGTCGATACAAGGAGATTATCAATGACTTTTCTGAAGAATGTTATCTATTAAGGGACTTTTGCAGCTTTTTTTGTTCTCTTATAGACAAATACAAAGACTCCCACGTTAATCAACAGAAAAACAGGTCACAAACCAAACCTGACGGAGCGACAGGGCCCAAACGACCTTGAGAAATAAGACGCAATAAACCACTTTAATATCCATTTCACACACTATTGGGTTCAGATGGATTTAAAAGGGCCTCAGCTCCACTCCTGCTGCCGAGATTACTGCAACCACACAGTGCCCTCGCAAACAGTGGCCCACTGTAGCAACCTTAATGGCTGACCAACACATTCGTTACAATGGCTGGACTTAAGAGGTGCTGGGACACACAGCCATGGAGAAATTCATAACAGGCCGAATCAAACAGGTCAAAATGTCCTGGAATCACAGCAGATATCAGCTACTGCTAAATGGGGGATTGTTATGGGTCTGGGTTCATAACTTCAATGACCTAATAATGCTCATCAAGATGGAAATTGTGCTGTTAAGAGACGTCTGTATATCTGCATTAGACAAACCTGTGTTGCATGAAACTAATAGGGTTATGAACTTTAATGCTCACTAAAAATCCATGAAGCAACAGACAACTGTTTAACCAAAACAATGAAAACAACATTGTGACCAGGCCTCGGTTGAGGGAGGATGAAGAAAACAGTCATCCTAATTAAGCAACGTACAAAGTATATCACCGTTATTTCCTTCCTCTTTGAATTATGTGATTTCACTGGATGTCTATTATTGATATTTTAATTTCATCATCATCATTGCTGTGGTGAAAACACAAGCACTCTGGTGGGTCTTCTGTGTCCATTCAACATAAAAGTTAAAGTACACTGCACTGATAATTGAATGTGGATGTGATTTCTGCCAAAGTCAGAACACCCAGACATCTCTATAGCCACTAGACAAGCTGTGTGTGTGTGTGTGTGTGTGTGTGTGTGTGTGTGTGTGTGTGTGTGTGTGTGTGTGTGTGTGTGTGTGTGTGTGTGTGTGTGCATATGCACGCCTGTGTCAGCAATGGGTACAACTTAGATAGCTGAATTAATTCATTAGAATGGGTGTCCACAAATATTTGGACACAGTGTATGTGCCTTTAATTCATTTGATTGCATGTTGTCACTGACCTGCAAGAAACTGAATCTCCATTTTTGCCACTGTAATGTGTATCTTGCCATTGTTCTTACATTGTGCATTGTGATGAATGGACATTTCATGGCAACCTTGTCAGTTGTTCACCGCAGCCAGAGACATCTAGAATTTCTCTAAACGGCTCTGACCACAGCAAGCTTGAGCCAGCAGTGGTGGAAATTAATTAAACATGAACAAAATGATTCACAGCCATCATCAATAGAAAGCACTTCATTTTCAGCAGAGGCAGCAACATTGTGAATCCACACCACTAATAAACCATTATCTTGCAGGCTAACAGAACCCTTGAGATGGAGCTAATCTGGTTAATCTGAATGTTAATAAAATTTTACTGACTGAGGATTAAAATGTAATAAAATGGGTATTCCCAGTCCTAAAATCTGATTGGCTTAGCCACATTTGTGAGCATTGTAAAATACACTATAAACACACACCTTAGCCGCCTCATCTGAATTTCATATTAATTCACCACCATTTAACAGTAAGCAAACTAGTTTGCAGCATTTTGCTTCCTATAACATCTCCTTTAGAGCGCAAGTCAATTCAGATATTGAACAAAAATCTACCAACGTTTACTCCTGACAAAGAAAAGCAAAACATTTGAATATAAACGGATGTGTTTTGATTATTGGAGTGGGTACGACACATTACTATAGTTAGTTAACTATTGCCCTGATGTTGCCTAGCAACAACAATCATATTCCATGGACTTCTGTATATTGTGTGGCGGAAGAATAGTTTATTCAGAATATTGTTTGTAAATAAATACATATATTCAACATTGGTGTATTTTATTATAAATATGTTAGCTGCTGATGTGGGGCTTGTATGATTTGTGTCTGACTCAAAAATCAACCTAAAAGTGGTATTCTGACCCATTCAAAGGTGTTAAGATTAGTAGTTCAGGCTTTATTTTGAATTTGTACTTTACCAATATTATTTAAATCAGACCCCAGACAATGTTTGCCTCTTTATAGGGGCAGAAATTTAAATACGTCAGTAACTATTATGTTTAGCACATATGAATGTACTGACTTGTTTAGAAATTCTGTTGTCTCAGGTGGCTTGAAAAAGAGTTTATATTCCTGCTGTAAATGGGTAAATAAATGTTCAGAGACTAACATGGTTCTAGACATTTGGGCTAAGCTCCAGCTGTTTAAAATGTCTGGATCCACCCAGTTTATACCCCTTCAAAGGTACATATATTTTTGTACAGCTGAACCATCAGCATTAGTTAATGGCATCAAGCCCCAAATCTTTAACTCGCTGCCTCTCTCTCTCTCTCTCTCTCTCTCTCTCTCTCTCTCTCTCTCTCTCTCTCTCTCTCTCTCTGTCTGTGTGTCTTTCTCTCAGTCTCTCTTTCACTGCTTTAAGACGCTTTCCGTTTTGCACCCCTAATGTGCCCAAAGAGCATGGAGGCCTAATCTAATTACAGTGTCAGTCAGCAGTCTTCAGCCAAAAAAAGAAATGCAGTGAAAAATATGCCAAACAGAGAGAGAGAGAGAGAGAGAGAGAGAGAGAGAGAGAGAGAGAGAGAGAGAGAGAGATCTCCATACAGAGCTGTTCTCAGTACTCAGTGAAGGACGTGGCATAGCCCCATCCCCATCTCTCTCTCGTGTGTGAAGGTGCTGAAATGGTTTGGGCGCAGGCCCCTACAGTGCTTCATTACCTGGGCTAATTATAAAGGCAAATGAAATCAGCCTGCAATACATTATTAATGCCCGCACTACCATTAGGATTCATTTGCAGTGTTTGCAACAATATGACATTTTCAAACTGTTTTCATGGCTGATTAGAAATGAGGCTTGATAACAGAGAGAGCGAGAATGAGAGAGACAGAGGCAGGGAGGGAAAAGAGAGAATACCAATGGTGGGAGGGGTGCAGAAAACTGAAAGACAGGAGATGTAGAGAGTGTAGGTTTTACTGTGGAATAGTAAACTTAAGGCTGTTGCAATTTATTGATTAATGTTAATTACATAATTTTAATAACACATTAAAAGTCACCATTTTTTTTTAGAATTCCAGTGTATCTGGAGCAAATACTATGAACCTACTGGTGCCATGCCTTATGCCATGTGTAGGCTAGAGGGGTAAAAAGTCCCCCAGCATTGAGTTATGCAGCAGGAACTATGCCTGAGCTGACACGGAAGGTGAGCACGCCAGACCTGGAAGCCCAAGGGACATTAAAAGTGCTGTTTGGACCTAGATAGAAGCCTAGCAGTGCAGTATAGCACTTAGAGCCTAATTTAGGTTTATGTTTGAGTATGTTGGGTACCTGATGTTTGTTTGATGTATGAATAAAGGCCAAGTTAGGTTGAACCCATGTTTCCTCTCTGTTTTTGCTTTATTGTTGATCGTGTCTGGTTAGCTATTTATTTAAATGCAAAATAAAATAGTAGATAAAATAATTTCACTTATATAATACATCTCCTTAAATAGAATTTCTAAATTTGATTATTAGTCATTTAATTAATAATCTAGTTTGGTAGTCCTATTCAGACAGTCGTAATCAGAATGCAGTAATTTGGAGAACCTTTGGTCAAATGAGGGGGTTTATTTTTGTTTCCATGTTGACATTCTCTACAGAGACACATTTCTGCATACAGAACACAATGAAAACACGAAAACAAATATAAGCCATTTACAAAGGCACATTGTACTTTTTTAGAAGCGAATTCAGCTAATAAGAGTTAATCCTTTCTTTTTGAAAATGAAAAAAAAGTCACATTTGAACAAGTATTAAGGGGTTAAACTGGCACTGAGAGAAGAGCATTGACAGAAAGGGGGGAAAGCAGATGAAAGGGAGAAGTGTGTTAACTGTGTGACCAGACAGGGTATTAACCTCCAACTGGATAGGACAAAGGCTATGTGTGTGTGTGTGTGTGTGTGTGTGTGTGTGTGTGTGTGTGTGTGTGTGTGTGTGTGTGTGTGTGTGTGTGTGTGTGGTCTATATGAAGGCATGTTTATAGCACCTTATTTCACATTTATATAACCTTTCATAATTCTCACTAAACTGTACTGTAAAGAAAGATCCCTCGTTCAGAAAAATATTAGTACTACACAAAACGTTGCACAGTCCAACCCAGATTTTAGAAAATTTCATAGGTAAGAATGAACATGGTCCCTTTTGGTTATCTGGCCATAAGAACGTTACATCGAGAGATAACATGAACTAGCTGGCCACTAGAGTCAGATTATTAATAGACAATGTTAGCAATAATGCTACCTACATACAAAAGCTGAGATTGTATAAAACATTATATTCATTAAATTGCCAATAATAAAAAAATTTATCTGTACTGGCATTTTTGTGAATCTGAATCCAATGACAAGTTACTAATGTAAGCTGACCAACTGACATACTATGAAGCTGGCTGTTTATCTGGCGAGGTTTATACTTGCTGTTACATTTATTTATTTATTTTTTTATTTTAATTCCTTACAGTGAATCATATTTCACCATGTTACCTTAAGCTTAATGCTAATAAACACTATCGAGAAAAAACAAGTTACTGGAACCAAAACCTTTTTATTCCCCATAGATCAACAAAACCTTGAAAGTAAAAGTGACTAATTAAAATTCATCAAGAAATGTAAAAATACATTTACTTGTATTTATTTACAAACCAGTTTTGGCTGGTTCTGCATGACACGTGCTGATGCATTGCAGCCACAACTCTAGGTATCATGTCTATTTAGGACCTGTACCACCTGTGACAGTAGTATGTGCTTTATTGTATTGCACTGTTTATGTATCAAATCTGCACAATTCAATTTACACAATTCTATCTTCCACACAATTTTAATGTCAAAATAATATTGGTCATTTTCACTGAAAATTTCATTCTAAGCAATACTAGCACATTTGGCCATTTGCTATTGCTAACTATTATTTTAAAGCACAGACATTTACCTAAAGACAGGTAAGACCCACCAAATGGATGTGACCATGGTCATGTCAGACAACAAACACACCAGTAAGAAAGCATCATGGTTTATCTGCACTTTTTTTTGGTAGATTCAAAATATCTTTGTAAAGAAAGCCTCAGACTGTAAGCTTACACTCTATGACTGTTTTCCTGAAGAGCTCTAGGCAAGAGATGTGTGGGGTCTGTGGTTTCCCACCCAAAGCTGCATGTGTCCCGGGTGATAGGCAGCACACTCTTCCCTCACTATCACCCCCTTCTTCCACCCCTGCAAGTGCGGTGGCTAAGCAGGCATGAACAGTGATGGGCTCTCTCAGTGAGGAGGTCTCATAATTATTAGTTTTAGAGTCTTTTCTCAAATATCCCGCGGGAGCCACGGGGTTAAAATTCCATTTGTAGGAAGTGTAGCATGACAGCAAGCGCTGTCTCCCTGGAGACAGCCGACACCGTGCAGTGAAGTCTATGTGTGTGTGTGTGTGTGTGTGTGTGTGTGTGTGTGTGTGTATGCATGCTGCATTTATTTTTCCTCATTTTTGTGGTGTGGGTGTGCCATTGTGTAGATGTGAAGAGTGGGTAGAGTATGGAGTCACGGTCCCACAGTAGATCTTTTGTAGATACTTACCAAAATCCTAACTATAACCTTAATCTTCATCTGAAACCTAATCCTACCCAGAAACCTAACCTTGCTCCAAGTCAAGGAACCAAATCTTAATTTAAAGAGTAGCACCGCCCTCAAGATCATTGGGTCTCCCACACATTTAAAAACTGCATGTTAGGGCGTCAATAATGAGCAACTGGAGGCAGGACTTAGTGAGGACCAGACAGAATAATAAGTACATGGTACAAAGCAGCCAATGCTTTACATGCCTGTGGTTATGTCAATAACCATGTCCATACCAATTTGTTCCCATGTCTGTTCCTGTTTTGGTTCCCATGTCTGGTTTTGTTGTCCCCAACTACGTCACCATTTATGTGTCTGTCCCAGCCAGTGTGTTTGTCCTTGTTCAGTTCCCCGGTCCTGTCATGTCTTATACCCAGACACCTGTTGTGTCTAGCGTTCCCCAGTTCCAGTTTCTGGTCTCCTCTTATGCTTCTCCTGTCTAGGCCCCTGTCCTGTCTTGTGTGTCCCATGTTTCCCAGGTTCGGCCCCCTGCCAAAGCTTGTGTCCGGTGCCCAGTCACGTTTCCTGTTCCCCAATTCCAGTCTCCAGTCATGTCTTCTGTTGCCCCTGGTCCTGTCATGTCTACAGTCTTGTGTTTGTGTCTAGTCGTGTCTGTCCTGTTTGTCCGGTCCCTCTCCTTCGTTGGCAAACGTGCCCCGGTGTTGCACGGCATGGAGGAGCCTACTGTCATGCTCCTGTCATGTTTGGCTCTCCTGTCTGTCCCTTCTTGTCATCGTTCTGTTTTGTGTTGGTTCCCTATGTGGTTTTGTGCAAATGTGTCTGTTTTGTTTTGATCTTGTCTCTGTCCTAACTCTGCCCCATTCTCACCTGTGTATTGCTTGTAGCCCTGGCCATTTAAAATTAGTCCCAGGTGTTTCTAGTCTTGTCTGTGTATATAGGGTCCTTTATATAGGTGTATATATGGTAGTTTTTGTGTGTGTTTCATGTCTGCATGCTGAGTTTTTCCTTGTTATCCTGGTGTTAATAAATGCAACCCTGTGAGCACATCCACCTCCTCTCTACCTCTCTTTGCTCTACCACGTGACACTATGTTTCTATATGAGTCACGATAATGGCTATAGAAACAGTATGCTTTTTAACATTTGCTGTGAATCTGTCCTGCCCACACTGTGCACACAAATTACCCTAACAAGAGTTGCTATGCTGGACAAGCTTCAAACCTAATGAGAAGCTGCAGCACACAACTGATTTGAAATACCTATAAAAATGCCTATATTATTATTATTATTATTATTATTATTATTATTATTATTATTATAGGTGTGCTTTGCCATTTGTCCAGAGGTACACACTATTGAGCTGGACTGATGGAAATGACTGAAATGCTGTCACACTACATTCGATCACTTGCTCTCCACATACTTCCGATATTTGACATTTCTTACTAAATGAGATTTATTCCAGCGTTCTCTAAAGCATAATAAACGATTGCAACAACAGCAACCATTTATAGGTCAATAATGTACGCTGGGCTCTGGTAGGATGGCTGCAACCAGATGTTTAAAAATATTTGAAACATTAAAAATCCATACTTTCTCCCAGCCTGCATCACTAATCTTCACCGTACCATCTGAATAATTTCTGAATCAATACACTGAGCTAACGATTAAAATGAGTCATTCTAATTCATCACAGCAGCTCCAGGCTACATGGCAGCGAGATGTGAATAGAAACCAGCAAGTACAAACCAGCTTACCTTTATGCCATCTTGCCATGGATGTTCTGTCTGTATCTGCTCTGCCTCCCTGGCCAGCCTCTGTAGGACAAAATAGTGAAAAAAGGTCAGGAATAAGGATTCAGGACTCACAGAGAAGGTGGCCTGTATGACCTATTCAAGCTTAATTCTCCTCTTAGCCATACATGAGAACAGATCACAGGGAGGAAAATTGTTAGATGTTGCAAGTCAAGACAAAAAGGGTTAAAAATAACTGAAAAGGGTTATTTAACTCATAATAATAGAAGGATTGTCTTGGTGCTGATGATGGGACAATAATAATAATTGGAAATATTTTCACAATTCATAATTCATATACTATATGTATGTATATTCTAGTGCTGCACAGGGGACCAACATAAAAATGCTTGTGGAATTAGAATGTTTTTTTTTCTAGTCCACATTAAACATAAAAAACACACAACAAAAACACACACACAAAAAAAATAAATAAAATAAAATATATATTGCAGGTGTGTGCAGTAAGAAAGATATGATCATTACTACACAATATTGAGCATAATGAGCAGTGAATGTCCTGTGCGCAATGTCCGTATGTATAGATGAGTCTCTATGCACAGTCATCACAGAGATGTGTGTGCAACTAGGGGGCAGAAAGCAACAGAAAGGCGTGTTCTTCACATTAGGCAGCAACACAGACAAAGTTGTTGGGCAGTAAAGCTGCACCAAGTGCTGAGATGATGGATGGAAAATCCATCCCTTCAAATCCCTTCACCAAAAATGATTACTACTGAGGCTTACAGTGTAATTAATACCAGCCTAACTGTCCCAGACCTAACAAGCTGCCATATGTCTTAGGTCATGTACAGTATATTTACAGGAGCTGTCACATTCAGCTGTGGCAAGTAGTAAATTACTGTTGTCAACATTTTTACTTTGACTTAACGTTATCTTAGAAACACTTAATAGTTCCACCGTGCTCCTGAAATAAGGAGGGGACCCAACAAAACCAGATTCATTTTTCAAAAATCCTGCAACTTGCTATAAGGTTATAAGGTTTTTCTGTGAGAAACATTTGGTAAATAGTAAATTTAGTTAGGTGCTGAGGTCGTGAATTGCTAACTAACATACTACATGTCATATTAATACGCAATGATAAAACAAACAGATTCAAATCTGAGTTAAAATGAATTTACAAATGTTGTGAAAACTATGTTGGCAGCAGGTGACCAAAGTTACTGTCAGTGAGCAGCAGGCACACACCCAGTAATCCAAACAGGAGAGCTATCAACAGAGTGAGTGTGGAGGACATCCCTTGGATTCCTTTTCTTTCCACTAATAAATAAGGGTCAATGTACAGTTACTGCAGATACAGGAATTGGGAGCATAGTTTGTTGTACCCGTACTGCTTTTCATGCAGTCTGATCCATAGCAATACTTTTGTTTTATCATCTACTGTTTGATTTGTGATGGTAGCCTGCCTCAAATTCCTGTAATTAGTCTGAAAGTCTGAATGTCCAGTGTCACACTGCAAATGATCGGACCGAAACCACTTGTATAGGTCAGACCAATTTTGGTCCTTTGTTCAGGACTATGATTTGATACAATGTTTTTGCAGAACAGTGATACGACAGCGGTGAGAAGCTGTCAAATGTCCACTCTATCTCTGTGTATGTGCTCCTTACTTCTTAGAAGTGTTTTTCAAGACAAACACATTAATCTCATGCAGATCTAATGGAATCTCAGGCTAATTTACATAATTGTTCACAATTTTTCACTTTTTTACATCAATCAATAAAGCAATCAATAATGATGCGTTTTAGTGAGCAGTAAAGAGACGGTCATCAGTCTGAATCTTTCTAGACAGTGAGGAACTCAGCTGTGGAAACAGACAGTGGAAGATCAAAACAGGTGGTCTATTTTCTTCTCTTTCTCTCTCCCTCTCTCTTTCTCCATTTTCCTCATGCCCTCTTCATAATTCTCTCAGCGAGGATCTGCTGGGCCGTGTCCAGACTCACCCACTCACACCTGCCCCCTTGTCACCTACCTGCAAGGAACCAGGGTGCTAACTCCCACTCACCAGCACACGCCTAGGCAGCGTTCCAACAGCCACCTGCGCTCTGCTCCTCGCTCTGTGCTCGCTAATCAAATATCGTCTCGCCCCTGACACTTTTACTCCAAGAACAAGTCGCCTGAATGAGGCTTTCACAACGCTAATTGCCTGCGGTGATGTATGTGAAGTTCCAGAGATATATGCTATTCTTTTGTCAGCAGCTTGAACTCCATCCAACATGCCAGTTTATGCACAAATATATTATGGAATGCTACCAAAATAGCTGCCAAGCCAGCCTTCCAGTGAGCGAGGATAATTTAAGGGCAGCTACATTTTAATAGTGTGGCCATTAGGAGTAATGTGCATTTCAAACGACATCCCGCTCCCATGGGCCAATTCAAACTCTACTGCCTCATGTAAGATTGTTTTCAACACCCTGAGGTAATGATCACGTTTTTGGCATCTTGGATGGAGATGGAGACCTGGATTGGGCCAAACAGTGAGAACAGCACTCATTTGTTTGATGGTGTTTCAATAAACCTCTGCTTTTCTGAAACCTTCTCTGAAAGCTTGATATCATGGTAGAAGATCTGTTTCTAATGCTTTTCTCTGAAACCGCAAATACTACAATATACACCAATCAGCCATAACAATAATACCACTTATCTGAAACTGAGTAGGTCTCCCTTGTGCTGTCACAACAGATCTGACCATTTGAGGCACTGACTCTGAAGTTGGTCTCAAATTGGGATTGCAATATTTTTTTCCCCAAACAACAGTATTACCAAGCTAACTGTCTAATTTGCTATACAGGTAATACAACTGTACTGTAGTACACTGTAACCCATGTACATTATATTAGGTAACATAATCCACAGCAATGAAAGCCTGGGATATCCTACCTGAACAAAAGCATCACTGTTAAATCCTTTCATCTCACAAAATTCGACACCTTCCAGAAGCCAAACTAGTGTTTATCCTGCTTTTAGGACAGGCTCTGTTACACTTTCCATTGGCTTGCCAGCTCTATTCAGTTATAATTCTGTGTTTCTTTGATTTGACAGTGGGTGAAAGAGCAGGCCGAATTTGCTGTTCTGATAACTTTGCGGTAGCTCGTTTGCTGTTATGCTTACATTGAGCCATTATCAATGTCACAGCACTCTTCATGTAACCATGATACTGCTGGAACAACTCCTGTGAAAACCTACTAGACCACTCTTTTTTAGAATTAATATATTAGATGTTGCAGGTATGGTGCCGATCACAATAAAACAGTGTGTTTGATTATTTTGCTACTTCCTCACATTACTACTGCTTTCAATAAAAAAAATAAATCTTAATGGCCGCTTAAAGGAAATCTCAATTACATCACAAAACACTTTTGAAATGCACGGAGGAAAATCTAGGCAAAACCTTAGTAAATGAAGAACAGGACACACTTCTGCCAAACATTTCACAGTCTTGGCCTTCTCTGTGTGAATATATGTGTGCATGCAGCGTGTGAAGGTGATACTGCCAGTTTCAGTAAAAACAGTAGCTAAATTGTCAACACAGTGTAAGGAAATGATAGTGCTGTTACAGTGTTTAGCACTGAAGTGCTAACCTGGTACACCGCTGTTTTTACATAAAGCAAAAATGATGCACAAGCCTTCACAACCAACCAGAATAAGAAAAGACTGCAGAACTGCTCGTCCTCCTGGAAATGTGAAGTAGTGCAAGAGCAGGGGTCACCAATCTTATTCACAAAGTGCAGCAATGGTTTTCATCCCAATCAACAGAAGCTCACCTGACCCCACTTGTGTAATTAGGAGGTCTTGTTCTTCCAACACTTGATTTCTTCTATGAAGTGTGCTGCTCTTTGGCTAGATTGAAAACCTGCAGCCACACCAGCCCTTTGTGGATAAGATTGGGGACCCTAATGCTGGAGCAAACAGGCCACAAAGATTCAATCAAAATACTTTCCTTCAAAACCTGCTCTGAAACATCTACTTCACCGCAAAAAGTCTGGACTTCACAATCATATGCTCCAAATTCTAGTGAAACATCTTTCCTGGGCAACAGAGATAGTTACCGTAACAAAAGCAGGATATGATCTTTTCTAATGTCCTTGATCCATTACTTTTGTCCATACTTTGAAACTTTATGTGATGCCATATAAAAAAGAAGCCCTAAAAGAATCCAAATCTGTTAGACTGTAAGTGTTGAAAATGTGATAGTTCCCCCTTTAACCAATAAACTATAAAACTGCTGACCAAAGTATGAGACAGACAATTGGCATTGATCAGCTGCTGACTTCACACCATATGCAATCATCCAAATTAGAGCTGAAAAGATCTGCTCGGCAGCTATTTCTGGATACGATGCAGATGCTTCATTAGGAAACATCAGAAATGTGAGAAAGTCAAATTTGACTGCACATCTAAACACATACTTTGAACACAATTTGGCACAAGCTGCAAAACTTGGACAGTTGAAGCTATATTTTGTCTCTGATTGGTGTAACTAGAAACTCCTACAGACACTTCTGATTAGTGCTTCACATCCAACCTGATGAATTTCCTCTCTTCGGAAAAGCGCCGAGATTCCACAGTAAGTAAATGCCTGCTGTGAAAGGCTAATGTGGGGTCAAACTCATTTAAAGACAGGACTATTAGGAGTAATGCTTTTTTTTTCCAGCTGACATTTAGCGATCATTACTCTATTGATTCTTGTCCAGTACGTCTGACTTGTGGGATAGCCCTAATTATAGATCTCATTACTGTGTACAGTTTAACAGTAATGACATTTAGTTTCATTATTCAAAACTTGAAGTTGTATATTTACTGTAGCACAGAAATGCATTCAGATCCAACCAACATGGGGTGTGTTTGGTGTGTTAGGCTACAGAGCTCAAGGCTGCAGGGTACCAGTTCACCAGGACCAGTACACTGTACACCACTGCACTACACACTGACTGCTTATTGCAAACAGATACATTGACATCATACTTGCTGACCCGTTTGGAAAAGCTGGTTGACCATTTGCTTGAGGATTTAATTGTATTCAGCGACAAGAACATCAGTGAGATCAGTGAGGTCAGGATATTTGATGATCACCATTCCACCTCGCCAGGTCATCCCAGTAATGGATGGAGCACCATAAGTCCAGACAACACAGTTCCACTGCTCCACAGGTCAATGCAGGGGGTCTTTACACCCATCTCTCCAAAGTGTTTTTGCATTTTTCATTATATAACAATCTGGCAGTTGATCTGTACACTGTGTCAGAATTTTTAATGATGGAGGGTTTTTCTTGCCACTTTTGCCCACTGGATTGCTCACTTGAGTCTTGGACCCAGATTTCTGTAAAGCTGCTTTGAAACAATGACTTTGTTGTAAATGTGTTATATAAATAAAATTTGATTGACTGATGGATTGATTGGTTGGAAGAAATGCTCCAAAATTAAATACGTCTACATTGACTTCAATTCAGTTGAAAGTTATGAACAAATGAATCTTTCCTTCTCTTGTAAAGTTGCTGTTTTGGAGATACAGGGTTTTTGTGAGGTACTGATTTGTATAAATCACAAAAGCTAGTTTCTAAGTTCTATCACAGCAAAAACGAGTGTCTGGTTTGTTCTCTGGCAAAGTTAATCAGTCTGTCTGATCTGTGTTCTCTCTCTTTGTCTTTCTCACCACATACATTTGCTCCACTCAATTTTCTGTCCTACTCCTGTGTCCCCTTGTTCTGCCCTTCCATATCTGTCCTTTTTCCTCACTTTTTCTTCTTTTTCTCCCTCTCTCATCTTCCTTCCCATGTGTTCTGCTAGAGTCCTCCATCTTGTTTCCATCGATATTTTGTCTCACTGTGTGTGTGTGTGTGTGTGTGTGTGTGTGTGCGTGTGTGCACGCGTGTGTGTGTGTGTGTGTAACAGTATCTCTAGGCTGACACACAGGTCTGGGCTGGACAGCCATGTGTCTTCATGTGTCGGCCCCTGTCTCCCTCAGCGCAGAGGATAAATGGAGCTAACCAAAAGTGTATAAATCAGACGGAGAGAGTGAGGGCAGAGAGGAGGGGATTTATAAACTACTCTGGAAGGGAGAAGTGTGTGTTAGATAAACTGCAGATTAGCTCAGGCTATTATAATCCTGTACGACTCGCAGTGCAATAGACATCTCACTGTTATCAGGACCGCTTCTACACAGTGTAGCTACTGACCTAAACAATGTGCTAGTGTTTAAACTCGGTGTGCCCAGAAGTATCCGCCTGTTCTAATTAGTGAATTCACTTTGGGCCTAGACATTAAAGACCTAGTGCACTATAGTGTCTATTCACTTTACTATAAATCGCTGTACACTATACTTCTACTCACTGTCCAATATTAAAGAGCTATACTTATACTATATGGACAAAGGCTTGGAACACCTTCTCGTTCATTGTTTCTTCCGACATCAGTAACTGACTGCAGTGCAGGGAAAGCTTTCTACATCTTCATGTTTTTCTACTACTCCGCTCGACTTCTTTACTGGGTCTAGATAAGCTATAAGTGTATTTGCATATCTGTGTCAGCACTGAGTGCAACTTAAACTAGCACAACGCGTTTATTAGAAAGGGTGTCCACAGACGTGTCCATATAGTGTATTATATTGTCTACTACACACTATTAGTTTCCCAAACAAGGCTTCGGCATATTACTTGACTATTCAGGATTTTGAAAAGACATTGTCCATTGAATCCAAGATGGGCTTAATTCCTGACCAGGAACTTGAACTTTTTATGTTCAAATGGGCCCACACACCGCATCTGCTGACACAGATTTCCAACTGAGTACACAGCTTGTATAATCTCCATGGAAAAGCACTGCTACTACAATTGGATGCTCTGGAGCAGACACACATGAGCACAAGGGCCAGAACCAGACATTCTAAGATAAACACCAACACTCATTTGGTTTAGAATATTCTAAAACAATTACTGTCAATTTTATAATGTGTTTTAATGAACTGATCGTTTAAAAGTCAACCATTCTTTGGAAAATCATCTTCAACTGCCTGAACTTCATCAAACACAAACAAACACAAACAGCTGTGACATGCCAACTGAACATTCGTATTTGTTCATGTTCCTTCTGTCTGTGTGCCCTGGCCAAGTGCGGGCTGTAGGGGCCTAAAGACTCCAGCATTGAGCTGTGGAGCAG
The DNA here is from genome assembly GCA_034509495.1 of Acestrorhynchus altus. Classification (NCBI taxonomy): domain Eukaryota; kingdom Metazoa; phylum Chordata; class Actinopteri; order Characiformes; family Acestrorhynchidae; genus Acestrorhynchus; species Acestrorhynchus altus. The sequence continues at coordinate 29,572,129 of CM067504.1, read as the reverse complement.
TGAACTGTTCTAAGGAGTGATGGAGCATCATTCAGGACCTTAGGGATAAGCTTTGGTGGTGTTTGTTATCCTGGACAAATCATCCAACATCAGTTTTAGCAATGAACTGTGATACACATATCAATACTGGCAGAAAATTCTGCAATGCTGTGCCCACCAAATCTGGAAATTCACACCAGTGCTTCATATTTTCCCTGCTCTCAACCCATCAGCCAATTAACACCTTCATGAGGGAAACCCAACTAGAATACTGAGTCTAGACCAATCAATACAACTCCAATACACACCCTGATTCTACATTTGAAAAGCCTAAGTCATTTTGTCCATTAAGTGTCATTCAAATGCCTCCTGAGTGCCCTGATCACTGGGCAGCACAGGGGTGTGGACACTTTCTCCTGCACTAACTGAGGCCCACTGCAGAAAGCCCTTCATTCTCTACAGCACGCTCAGCTGGGATTAAACTCAATCACCAGAGCTACTGAGTCAGAACACAGCCACAATAACAGATGGAGAAAGCGAGAGAGAGAGGAGAGGGGAATTTCAAACATCTTCAGCAGAGAATCATCAGTCTGTCCATCTTCTTTGCTGTCTGTCTGAAGCTCTGGAGAGACGTGCTCTGCCTATTTGTGTCTGCTATTAATGGAGGCGTCTCCTTGGGATAGTTTATTCTTTCACGTTAATGAAGTTAAGCAGAACTGTCCTTTGTGCTAGGAATGCCTGCATTCTCTAACTTACATTTCACACTACAGCTTTCGCCGTGTCTCTTGCTCTCTTTTGCTCTCTCACTCTGTCTCTTTCTGATCTTCTGATCTCAAACCGCCTGTTTCCTCTGGGGCTTAGTAGTACTTCTGATCTCTCTGCTGGAGTTGGCGTGCCTGTGTGTGTAAGTGTCAGTGTGTTTAGCTCTTTGTGGGGACAATATATCTCTAGGATGATGGAAGTCATGAACATCATGGTGTTTTTATTTGTTAACTATATATATATATATATGTATATATAGTGTTGCGACTGATTGCATGATGAATGGACCAATAGGAATGGTTCAAAATGACTTAATGACTTTTAGTTCATTGGCGTCTACTAAAAGTTAATATTTTCAGATAAAAGGTTTTGTATGAGTGATGATACCGACTTGGTTATATTAGCATTACTAAGCTAATATAGGAATCTGTGAAAATATCTCACAAAGATAGCAATGTGTGTTTTTGTGTGTCCATGTGTAATCCCACTTTTGTTTAATCTCTAATCCCTCCCCCGCTCATCATTCCGGTGCATGCATTTCCTCTTCATGAGGTGACGTCCTCCCTGCCTCCTGTTTCCATGGAGACTATTTCCAGGTTGCCCACCTGCCCACAGCCCAAGAACACAGAGCCGGCACACCCAACATACCCCTACACTACCTGCATAATATATAATGGCTAAGCAGCATTATTTAGGAAAACAACACTTGGAAACATGAACGTGTTAGAATATTGATGAATAAATATGAATATAAACATAATTAATTCGAAGATCATGAATACACTGCTGGAGCACTTTAAAAAATCTTCCAGCACTAAGGTATGGTCACACTGGGTTTACAAAGTGGTCACAAAGGGAGCATCAATAGCAATAATGAAGAGAAGATCATTAGCATTTCTTTCCATCTCCTGACTGAGCGTGTTCCTATTGTCAGGCATGGTCTAGAGGGGTCTAAACCACCTAGCACCTAGAGTTCTGGAGCAGTGGAACTGTGTTATCTGGAACAATGAGGCTCAATTCAATACTTTTGGATGAGTTGGTGATGAGGCGGAGAGGTCATCATCTAACATCCTGTTCTTTCATTGTAAACCTTTGGTCTGAATAGTTTTGGCATCACATTGCTGTTTAGCAAGTGCTATATCCTGTCGTCAGCAAATACATGGGCTGGGTCTCCTATCCTTTTGACA
>CM067504.1:29560201-29565201 GCA_034509495.1 Acestrorhynchus altus | reverse complement strand
GTGAGAGAGTGTGAAATAAAAAAAAAAAAACTATAGCCAAAGGTATTAGGACACCAGTCCATTCATTGCTTGTTTGAGTACGAAAAACCTTTAAACTGGTGGAGAACCAACTTGATTTTTAGGAACAAAGATGAAAGGCAGTATTAAGGCCTATTCACACCAATTATGATTTTTGATTGACATATTTGCCCTCTGTTAGCTTCATAACTGTCATAAATGTATTGAATTAGTGTGCTGAATAGCAAGGAAAGTTATAGCTAGAGCTATAGGTTCCTATAAGCTTCTATATTCTGCAACAAACAACATGAGCTGTTCTGTCACTGTCTTGCCATTTGTGATGCCCATGAGCAGGTTCTGATTAAAAAATGTACACGGCACTGCAGTCTGTCAGGTTCTGAATAAATATACATTTGTTCTTTTTTTTGTTTGTTTGTTTTTTCCAAAACTTGATGTGTTTTTTTCAACTGGAATAAATCAGACTTAGTGTGAAAAGGCTTTATGGAGCCCTGTAGGACTTCTTTGGAAAGGTCCCGATGTGAGTAATCCAGATGCAGAAAGTAAAGATATACCCCAGCTCTTTGTTTTGCCTGGGCAGCTCCACTGCAGTTTAGATTTTTTACCTGGATATCTATGATCAAACTGAAAAAATGTGTTTTCAATGACATGCCATGCCATGCTGATCTTTGATGGGGTGACATGATGTAGTCAGCTTTGTTTGTCCAAGGTTGTAAATGTAAAAAGGAACAGACACCAGAGCCTGATCTCCTCACTCATACACACTGTGTTTTGTTCAGATTAGATCTGGCTTTTGAAATTGTTCACACGTTATACATAAATATACCAGCCTGAAGTGATTTAATTCTGTTTGTTTTTTTGTTTTGTTTTTTGTGTGTGTGTGTGTGTGTGTGTGTGTGTGTGTGTGTGTGTGTGTGTGTGTGTGTGTGTGTGTGTGTGCGTGTTACAATTCTGAATCTGCCTAATGCCAGTGCTATGTGGGCACTGGCATTTGAGTGACTTTAAATGAATGTTAATGGATAGATGTGATTTTGTCTGTTTGCCTGTACACATGCTTAGAGCAGTTGGTGACAGAGGCCAAAGCTGTTGTAGGTAAAGTCTTTACTCTGCAGACATCTTTGCACAGCCACTGGGCAGCATTTCCAATCAGACCAAAAACTCATAAGTTAAGGTCAAGGTCAAAGTGGATGGTAATAAATAATGTGCTTATTTTACAGCGAGCTTGAAAGCAATCTCACTGATGAGCCCAGCTGTCAGCCACTGGAACCCCTCGATACCCCCTGGATGCAGCTGAAAAGTGAGTCTGAGAAACTCGAACCTTTCTTGCAAGCGTGTTGGCTTAGGAGCACAAACTGTTCAAACAAATGTTGGATATAGGTTATGTTAAAACATAATGTGAACAGCCTAAAGAAAAGATTACACTTGGTGAGAAAATGTGATTTAGGCCACTTTACCTGATGTTTGAACATTCGAGAATGAATTCCCTGTCCATAGACACATATACACTTCCCACAGTGCACTGCTTTGTATTATCCACCAAACCAGAAAGACCTAATGGCTCAGTACAACAAAAAAGCAGCACCTTCTGAAAGTGATGTAGAGCATCAAGGGCGAATCTCTCAATCTACAAAATAAAGCTGACTGAAAAACAAGGAATGGCTTTCTGAGAGTTCAAAAAAGGAATATGCATTAAAGAAGGCTGAGGAAAGGCTAACGGAGAGATAGAGAAAGAGTGAGACAGCGAGCAAGTCAGAGTGCACCAAAAGCACTCTAATCTACAGCCTAATCAGGTAAAAGCCACTTGAGAACTCCTCATGATGAAGGGCTGCCGACACCAAGCAACAATCAGGGCAGGTCAAGGCTGGCTGACAGAGTTCATAATGGGTAGAGAAAAAGCTGTCCCCTGCTTTTTCCCCAATCTCGATTTTGTCAGGTTTAACGCTCAGGAGTATGCACTTGATCCTCTGAGGGCAGGTCTGTCCTTGAGTGATCTTGAAGGACTAGATTCTACAGACACAGTTCCAGCCCTTAACCATTACACCTTTTCCTAATGGCATACAAGCTTTCAGATGGGCAAACAAACCTGCAGATTTTTGCAGCTGTGCTCTTATAATGATGACAACTATTGCACTCAAAAATCAAGTAAAACCCAAATACAAAAAAATTGGCAAATACTGGGTTTTAAGATGAAATGTATGTTTAAGAATGATTAGTGAATAATGCCCATTAGTATTACTACCTGCCTACTGGAAGCATCCAATGCAACCAACACATTCCAGATTAAATTCTACTGTAACCACAAACAACAGATGATGTGTAACTAAAATCAAAAACGGTAAACATGTCACACTGGGCTCTGGTGTTTGCTAATGGTGTGGATAGCTTTAGTGATTATAATGAGTGTTACAATTTTGTGGTTCCTGTTAGGAATCAGGCTATTTTTTAATGGTCAGTTGTTAAATGTTGTTATTTTTATACAGCAATCAGCCATAACATTAAAACCTTTTGGGTTGAGTTGGGTAGTTGGCGAGGAGGTGACATCCTGACTTCATTAAATCCTCATAGCAATAGTCCAAAATCTAGCATGAAGCCATCCCTGGACAGTAAAGGATTTGATTTCACCAAAACAATGAATGAACAGGTGTCCTGATACTTTTGTCCATAGATGTATTATCAGAAAATTTTGCACTAATAGAATTATGGCTCTCATTGTGATTTGTATACCCAGCAAGCACTGGACCTCAATTTGAGGTCAGAAAGGCATTGGAGATTTTTCAAGCCTAAATATTGAACACTGTAAGACTTTCTTTAATGTTGTATCAGTATTGACATATATCATGAATGGAATTGAAATACTTTTTGGTTAATTTGGTTTAGTACTTGTCACATCCATATGGAAGTGCTGGTTTGGCTATAGGCAAAGGCTGCTCTCAGACAACCGTACACACAATACAAACACATACACACAACTGTTATACATTAAAGACTATATATGCATACATACTGCATACTCCCCCTCAAACAGAGCTGCAGGGAATTCTGTGTGGATGCATTTGAAGAGATTTCCCTCCCATGCTGTTTGTGGTATGGAGCCCTATAGAGAGGCGGGATTAGTTACAGCTGCTTTAAAACTTCAGATTTAATCTCATTCCCTCATTCGCCTCAGTGGCCAATTAATCTCTCTCTCTCTCTCTCTCTCTCTCTCTCTCTCTCTCTCTCTCTCTCTCACACACACACACACACACACACACTCTGCTGTCTTTTCTACTTATATTCTCCCTTCACTCTTCATCCTCCCTTCGCTCAATCTTTCTCACACACTTCCCTCTCTCTACCCTCTCTCTTTTTCTTACGCTCTCTATCTGCCTTCCCAATCTCAATTCGTTTATCCCCTTTCACTCTCACATTCTCAGATTTTTCTTTCTCACTCTCTGAAACACACACACACACACACACACACACACACACACACACACACACACACACACACACACACACACATGCACACACACACACACACAGATTGGGTGGTTCTTAGCTCATGATGTTTCAATAAATCTGTGACAGGATGTATGCTCTAGCACAATTTAAAGCACACGTGCAGATTGTACTGTGTACTATGTACACTCATTTCCAAGTAATTCCAACAATTGGTACCCTAAGATTACCTAAGACATTTATTCCCTAAGACATATGCTTAAAATGATCAATTAGTAAACATCGAGTAATCTAATTAAAATTAGATCTTGGAGCTCAGAGTGGCTCTAATGTGCTATCACTATTATCAGAGGATTGCAGGTTCGAATCTCAGGTCATGCTGTTTGTTATCAACAGGCAGAGTCTGAGAGAGAAAGCTCTCTTTGGTGAGTAGACAGTGTGATATCACAGTCAGGCATCAGCCATTGTATCAAAGCAGGGCAACTGTCACTTTCCTTGGTTGCCCAGCAGTGACACAAAATGACAGCAGTTTTTGGGGAGAAACTTCACATGTAACTGAGGAGGCATGTGCTTGACTCACCATCGTAGTGTCAGAAGCATCCTATGTCAAAGGGGAGATTGCTAGTGAGGTTGGACATTTGGCACCTCCAAATTGAGGAAAATTGGGTAAAGAATAAAAAAAGGTAAAGATAAAAAATTAAATACATAAAAAAGCTACAGGAAAAAAAAATGTCTGAATCATGGCCAAAAGACGAAATTGAGGAAAGGCCACTTGTATGCCACTGCTCCATATGTTCATGTTGTCCATATGGTCTGCAGTGAGTGCTGTGAAGGACCTGCGATGACTTCTGGAAACAATTCACAAACCCTGAAACACAATGACGGTGCTGTTCATCTTTTGTGACATAATTGGACGATAAATCCCGGTAGACTGTGATTTTTACCACTGCTGTTAGACCATATGACTGTACACTTTGATACACTAGCTACTTGCTTCACACTTCTTTTGGCTCTCCCAAGTGCAATCACTGCGTTAAGTCATCCATTAATGTTTGAATAAGACATTAAACGCACACTTAAATACACTCTTCTCAACCTATGAATCTCATCACACACCCCACAGGTATTTAAAGCCTGATCATCCTTGTGTAACATCATCTCTAGAGGCGTGAGGTTACTACCACTTGTGCAAGGTGATGTTCTCCATTGGGCTTATATAGATAGAACTGCATTAACATTATAATGAACTTCATTTACAAAATTGATTTAATTACTGTATGTGTTCTACTAAAAATCTGCATATTTCTCCAATATATTCTGTTGTTCGTCAGTCCTCCATTTGACCCGGCAACACTGCCATTTTCCCCGTTCAAAACAAGTGGACATAATCTTGAAAAAGTCACACTATCAAAGTCTCTTTATGCATGGTTCGAACAGAGGTCTAATTGCCTACTCCCCTCTCTGTATATTACAACATTTTTCTACCAGATTAAGCATGTCATGCTCAAAGTTTCCACTTTGATTAAAATCTTAGATATTTAAACATT
>CM067504.1:29495201-29555201 GCA_034509495.1 Acestrorhynchus altus | reverse complement strand
GAGTCTATATACAGAGTATAATCAGATAATAATGATCAGAATTACTGGATTTTCAGCTCAATACACTTTTCATTTTGGAGGTTTTCATAGTCATAATATAGTAAAAAAAAAAAGAAAAATATAATTAATATTTACATTTTAATGTAGCCTATGAGCTCCTTGAAATAACAACTGGCATCTGTGACTGTCTTCTATTGATACTTCATAAGTTTTATGTGAATTAAGAAACAGCAAACCATAAAAACACCTCACAGAATTGGCCTAGGGAACTAACTAACAGTTAATGAGGCACTACTGCTGCATAACTGCAACCCAGAATCAAAGATCCACAAAGAGCTTCGTAATAGTGAGATTTGAACTTGAGATCAGCCTGTTCTGGTTTATCTTCTAGAAGTCAATGAAATGACGCCTGGGTTCCTGGGTACCAAAAGTCCTATAAACTCTGGACTGCATTCTTCAGCAGCTGGACTATGGCTGACATTATGCTTTAGCAACCTAACACCCCTCCCTCCACCCCAGCTCGCCAACACCCATCCCAACACATACACACACACACACACACACACACACACACACACACACACATATAGTCCAAGCACCTTTCCACTCCTTGCCTGCAGTTTTGACAGCTTGTCATTTTGAGATGCTATCACGCAGTGTGAAGACCTGACTATCTTATTGATTGGCAGTTTTTAGTTTTTCGATTTGGGGGGTTGGGGTGTAGTGTATATGTGGGGATATGAGTGTGTGGCAGGTGTCTTGGCTCCTACTGCAGGTGTGTGTGGGATAATTCTTTCCTTGTGCCTAGCTGTCATATTGCAGGTGTTTGAGTGCATGTGTGTGTGTTTGTTTTGCCGCAGACCGTCACTCCCGCAGGCTGAACATAGCAAGAGTGGAGAATCGAGCTGTGATTGGCTGACGGTGATGCCCATGTAATGGCAGAAAAGCCTGAAGGAGACTTGCCAACTTTGACTTTGAGAAAATAACCTTCAAGATCACTACGCATGCGCCGCATGCGCTCTCTCTCTCTCTCTCTCTCTCTCTCTCTCTCTCTCTCTCTCTCTCTCTCTCTTTCTACCCCTCCCTCACCCCCTCTCTGGAGATCTCCTGCTTCAGTAATCCAAGTGGCTGAAGATAAAAGGCTGTGGCGTCGGCTCCACTGTCTTCACCCCTTTAATACAAATTAATCCCCCTCATTGATTACAAACTTACAAGCTTATGCTCGGCTTATCGAAGTAAGCCTCTACCTGCGTTAAACCATTCCACCTGCTCCGGGTGCACCACTCACCCCTCCCACAAAGACTGCATGTCCCAGAATGCACTGTTCATCCTGTGTGCTCATTACAGTGTGATTGCATGTTTGCATGTTTTGTGAAAAGCCATAGCAAAACTAACCTTCACCCTGGTTCTAAAGATAGTCCAGGTCTTAGACCTAATCCTAAACCTAACAGGAGAGAATCCAAGAGAGCTAACATACTCTATACAGTGAGGGTAGCTTCTTTATGTTTTCTTATTGTTTAAATCATTTAAGTAATTTAATCCACAGAAATCGTATCATTATATGTGCTGGTTAAAAAAAGCACAATCATCAGCCTACATGAGATTTAATTACTTAATACACATTAATACAAGTTAAATATGTCTTATACAAAGAAATATCTTATAAAATTTGTATAACATTTAGAGACACTTGGAATACACACTTCAATGATGAACATGTCATTTCAGCATTTAAAAAGAGATAAGAAAACCCTGTTGTACTCAGTTTGGCCACATGGAGCATGGGAAACCTGGAGCCTCCACCAATGCCTAGCACAGTCAACTAATATACAGTCCCCCCGACATTTGACCATCTCAGCACCATGTAATTCATTTTAAACACCACAGTGTCTACGCAGCAGGGTCAAAGTGAGCCCAAAGTCAAAAGGATATCCTGAATAAAAGCATGAATACAGAGAAAACGAAGAAGGAAAAAAGAAGAGGTGCCAATAATGTGGCAGCATTCCCATGAGCTGGAGGGGCATGCAGCGCCAATGGCAGACGTGGAAATGGGAGAATGGCCAGTTGGTGAGATAAGAGGAAACGAGCAAAAGATTAGCCGTGTGTATAGAACGACCATAGACCTGAATGGGGCCACTGGTCCGCAGCCCCTACCTGCTTCAGCACAGCTGTGGTGGAGACAGGATGCTCATGGGAGGCCAACGTTCAGACAGCACATTAGAAAGACATCAGGTTTCACTGATAATTCAAGATCACGTGATCTTTTTTTCTTTCTTTACAAAAGCACAACCTGGCAGTAGTTTACTGTCTATATCAACACTGTATCATGTTCATACTGGTCTTCCACTAAAGCAGGGCTATTCAATGTCAGACATTTTCAAGTCAAAACCAATTTCTAATATGTGGTTAAATACTAGAGTTCTAAAATAAAGGAAATCAGATCTAGCTAAAACAAAAAAGTACAATAAGAATAATTCCTAATAACTGATGGTATGGCCCCCACTTCATTAGATCTTCAGAAACAGAGGATGTTCAGTTATATGAACTATTGGGCATCAGCAAGGCAATTAAGAGAGGTAATGAGATGCTAAATTAACTGAGCTGCTAAACTGGACCTGATTCTGAATCTCCTGTCAGCTCAGTAATGGCAATGCAATTAAAATATAAACCACATTTCTCTATGAATTACATTTTACTTTATTTAAAACACATAAAGCCAATACTAATGCTTGTCAGGTTGAAGATGCACATGCATGTTTCAGACAGGCAGCCTAGACATGAACAACTGAATAGAAATGGGTGCAGCCAGGTACTTAAATGCCCCTGTTACCCAGGTACTTAAATGCCCCTGTTACCCAGGTACTTAAATGCCTTGAATTGGAGAATCAAGTCTTACAGGAATCAAATTGCATTCTTAGTAATTTCTTTTTTCTCCAGATAAAAGTAATTAATATGAGATATGGATAACAAAGGAAATATGACTGACTAAAAGTCTTGGACGTTCCTCAGACTCAGAATACAATATATTCTGGTCGTGGTCTTGGTCCATTTCTATAACACCTTCATCTTGCCTCAGACTTTATGTATCCAGGTCTTGGCTTTGTCTTAGATGTCAAAATGTCTTGGTGTTGACTTGAACTCTGTGTGTTCTGGTCTCCTTACTGACTAAGACCCGACAATGCTGAGAATGTCAAAAACTGCTGATTCAGACTTGATGTGTCAAGGTCTTGTCCTAGACAAGTTACATTTGGTGTGGTTAAGTTTCTGCCTTGACTCAGTCTTCATCACCATACAGCCTCAGTCCAGACTCAAACTCAGTGTTTTCCAGTCTTGATCTTGACTCAGATTTGACTACTTTAAAAATCTTGGTCTCTTTTTTATGTTTAAGTATAAGCCTTGACTCAAACTCTTGGTTTTGACTCGACTACTATAAATTCTAGTTCTTGAAAAATATCTGATGTGTTCAAGTTTTGCTCTTGACTCAGACTCAGATAGTGTTTTCTGTGTTTGGACAGGACTTAGACTTGACTTCTATAAATTCTTGGTCTTGACTCAATTACAACAAACTTTGGTTTGACTCGATGTGTCCAGGTCTCAAGCTCAGCTACTACAAACTCTCAGTCGTGACTCAGACTACATGACTACACATCTTTGGTCTTGACTCAGACTCAATGTTCCTGTTTTGGTTGGACTCAGACTTGACTACTATAAATTCTTGGCCTTGACTAACACTAAACTGCTACAAAAGCTTGGTCTATGTCTGACCTGGGTGTTTCCTGGTATCATTTTTGACTCAGTCTTGGTCCAGACCACTTATATGGCCATCTCCATGTGTCCCTGAGATGTATTCTTTCAAGTTTTGCATGATTTTGAAGGGACAACATGCACATTCAACACCAGATTCATCACTTTGGATTTCCATTACAGATTATGACATTTGTTCTGATTTCCCTGATACACCTGGGGGTGGTTAACCTAGTATAATCATTCTCTTTTGCAACAATTCACTTGTTAAAGCAAGAAGTGATTTTATGTCTGGGATATTATTCTGCTCTGCTGTGCAGCCAGAGAAGAAGACTGAACCCGTAGAAGAATCAGCACAGTACTTGGCCGGAGCTGTGATTTTCTGTGTGTTCCATGCGCTCCTTTCACACAGCCACTTTAATTCAGCCGCTCAAATGGAAATCAAAGAGCCTGTTTGCCCGTGACCAACCCTGTGGTGAAGCCGTTTGCTCATCAAATACCTCCCCCTTGCGCATCCACATGAAAGCCCACCGTGTGCGCACACAGGCATGAGTGTGTGATGCGGGGCTGTCTGGGAATGACTGCAGCCCACTATCTCCTCCTGTTGGCCTTAGAAAAGGAAAGCTGAGGGAAAACGCAGGACTCCTGCCCTCCATCTGTTTGGAATGAAAGCAAAGCGCTTGTGGGTCACTGGCAGGTTACTGCAGGACAGATGAATATTGTCTACTTGGAGAGGGTACAGATCATTTGTATGCACACATTTCTACTGTAGGGGAGAGCAGGGCATAAACCAAGACTATTATTTATTTATTTGTTTTCCTAAATAATATAAAACAAATTCTTCTATATCATATTAATCATTTTTAATGTTAAAATATTTTAACATTTACAGGCTGCTTATATACAATTAAACATAAAGACTGTACCACGTACCCCATAGGGCAGTTATTTGTGACAGTCTGAGGATCTATTTAAAAATCTCTGGTAAAATGATTAGTTCAAACACAATTAATTTAATATGGTTCTATGTTGTTTATACCAGATACGTTTTCCAACCAAAACCCTACGCACTTCAAAAATATTTGAATATAGTGATAAAGTTAATTTTTGTTCATTATTTAATGCATTTCATTATTCAAAACTGTTGGCACTGTTTGAATAATAACTGACTCAACTCAAAACCAAATGTTCTAATAATTTGAGATACTGAATATCAGCTATAAGAAGTGGGCAATATGGTAAAAATATAATATCACAATATTACACGGTAGTGATAGTGACTTATATTAACAATGAACTGCACTATATCCAATTAAACACAACCAAGTGTGGTCTTGGTAATGTAACGTGCTGTTGGTCAGTGTTCTGTAATACTGATGATATCCACAATATGATTGAAAATGCAAACTCCTCCAACATTTTGTCTGAATTTGAAGTGGTATTATTGGTATTCCTGCTTTCTTGTCTACATTTTCAATTTATGTCCCTATGTCATCTCTCAGATCAGACGTTAACCTACTTGTCAATGAAACCAAGAGGAAATACAAACTAGTTTGTGGGAATAAGCAATAATTTTGTGAGGAAAGACCGACTAAAATTAAATCTAAATTCACATCCAAGACATTTCATCTAAATGTAACCCCCTTCCCATGTATCCATATTTAAAGAAACAAAAACAAAACATAACCAGTGTTTTAGGTGATTTAAACCCTATTTGGATGGGATTAGTTTTACATGGGGGTGGGGTAATGTAATTAGTTTATTCAGTCATTTTATTCCTGTCCAATGTGTCATATGGACTGCGATTCTGGACCCTTTAATCTTTTGTACAACCAGCTATAAAATAACCACCGTTTATATTAATCCTGTGTGAATCAAATGGGTGTTTCTTGCTCCAATTTCATTTTGTACACTGATTCGTGGAAGTCTGTAACAAACACGTGTCATGTATCGTACAGCACTCAAATCCAGAAGAGAAGAATGGAATTTCTGGTAGTGTATAAACAACATACCACTTATGAACATGTAACTGCTAATTCAATTTTAAAGTCGATTTAATGATTCCAATAAGAAGGTTATAAGATCAGCAGCCACATATGAACATTTTGTTGGAGGTGATGGCAGTCCTCAACACTTGATTTCTTATCCTGTTTAAAAAGGTCATAAATCTTACAGTGAAATTACATCACTCCGCCTCCTCATGTAAAGGTAATCCTGTCTGAATTTTTGAGAACTTTTAAGTTTTTTGTGGATGGGTAAAACACATTTTTTAAAATGTGGACATTACAAAGTTAACTTCTGCACAGCTGTTGTCTAGGAAAGTCTTTACAGTGCGAGAACATCCTGTGCTCAGACCTGGAAACTTTTATGCATGATCTGATTTGGATGATTCAGAGACTGTGCTGATGTCATAGCAATGTAAAAAAAAAAACTTGAAGTTTTATTCCTGCTACAAAATTGTTGGTAGAAATTGTGTTTCAGCTTTGCATAGTACAGTATTTAAGTCAGTTTTTAACCATACTGCTGCATCTTGCGGTATTTTCACATCAAAATTTGAACTGAATGAATTTTAGAGTGATTATTTTATCCTTGTGTAAACAAAGAGATTTCCAAAAAATGCTGCTGCAGCTGGTGGGATTGTTCTCCCAGCAAACAGTTTATTGGAATGTTATGACTTTTGGTTTTTAGAACGGTCAAGCTGTCAAATTTTCAGGATAATAATTTTCTTGCTTTTTTAACATTTAAAAAAACCTGATTTCTTAAATCTCACAATTACATATGGGATTTTCACGTTTGATAGGTATGAGTTGATGATTTAAATATTTTTATTTTTAATGTAAACTATAAAAAAAACATATATTGTGTTCAATTGTGTTCAAATTCTTAATTCTTTGGAAAACTATGTTATGTCAAATATATTAAATATTATCTATCATTGTGATATCAGTGTGAATATCAGCTATATCTTTGTTTTTAATTGTTGGTTTTGGGAATGTTACTCCAAAAGATTCCACAACATTAATGTTTGTCTAACTAGTAATGTGTGAAAAACATTACAGAAATGCTACAAATGCTTGGAAAAATGCCACAACAAATAATACATCTGGATCAAGATTCAGATAAAATATATGAACTAAACTGAGAATTTCTCAGTTGAGATTTCTCAGTTTGTTAACACACACAAACATTGATATGGGAGTCCCTGAGAAAGCACAGTACACCATCTCTCCACACACCATTACACCACTGCCCACACATTACACCACTGCCATTAATACAAAACAAAAACAAAAAACACAGCTATGAATTTACTTTCTCAGATACAGACCCACACAACACACACACACACACACACACACACACACACACACACACACACACACACAGACGAATACTCTTTGCCAAAACAAATTACCGTAGCTATTATTTCTCTCGATCACACACATGCACATCTCTCTCACTCTCTCTCTCACACACACACACACACACACACACACACACACACACACACACACACACACACACACACACACCCACACACACACCTGTGTGAGTTTCTGCAGCTCCCCAATTCACTCGCTGCATATTCTTGTGTCATTATTTTGCACGGACCGTTCTGGGTGGTGACAGCCATTTCCTGTTCGATTGCAGAGTAACTCACTCTCAAAAGCCCCTTTCGCGCACAACCATCTCCTTCAATTGTAGCCCGCGGGTGAGCAAGACAACGGAATGACAAAAGTAGTGAATCATTTCTAACCGCATCCACAAACAGAACATGAGATGAAAAAAAGACACATCCTTCAAATATGGTAAGTGTTTAAGGAGACACATTTATAATAACTGTGTCAACCTCTCTGACTCCCTCAAACAAATACACAGAAAGGCAAACGGGGGGACATATGCATGTCTTTTTGCCTATTTTCATTGAACGGCTGAGTAGACGCAGCAATCTCCATTCATTTACCCACCCTTGTTGTTCTCTAGCAGAAGACCAGATGCTATGTGAAGGAGCTTCTCAAATGTTAGAGCCATTTTGATCCTCGATGAGCGTGCCTTGCAGCTATTAACGGCAAGGGACTGAAAGCTCAGCGCTTCCTTCCTTACGCACACATACTTTATCCCAAACATTCAACTTAATGAGGGATTGTGCTGGATGCAGCAAGGCTCCTGTTGAATAGGCGCAAAAGTGTACATTGAAAGGCTCCTGATAAAAGATAAAAAACTGAGGCCTACTCAGAGCTCTGATAAAATGATATGAAATTCCAAGGAGGAGTTCAGTATGGGAACTGACACTGGTGTTCAGCAGTTAACGTTTAGGAGCTACACGATACAGACAAATGTATTGCAAGAACTGCTCATGCATTCATTGTTTCTTCTGAAATCATGAGAATTAAACAGAGTTTATTAGAGTTTTTGGTCCACAGCTCAGTGCTGGGGGTTTATATCCCTCTAGACCATGCCTGGCATTAGGCATGGTGCAAAAAGGGTTAATGATTATCTGCTCCAGTGTTCTATTCTATTGGAAGTACTTATCTACAGGGACTAGACAAGCTATATGTAAATTTGAAATGTGTGTCAGCAATTTGTGTAACTCAAAGTTCATTAAAAGGGGTGTCCACAAACATTTGGACATGTAGTGTATTTTGGAATGCACCTCACTGACAGACACTTGCTGATTGGTTATGAAGTGTGCAACAGTTAATTTCAGGACTCAACTCTAATTCTGCCAATATTTATCTTCTTCTGAGACAACCAAATCCTTCAGGATGATCAACCCAATGTTCATCAACCTTTGGCCCAAGCTTTATTGAGTGTGTTTCAGAATGACATATCATGTCTTTTAAATGTCTAAACAAGACTCATCACTCAGTCTGTTGCTCAGTAACACTCTTTGGAATAATTATTATTTCAGTTATTTTGTTCTTAGCCAAGGAACATTAATATGACCAAGATAGTAAATCAACTTTGTTTATCTCTGTTTTCATTAAAAGCAAAGAATGTACTAAAATGTGCAGAGTGGTGGTGCCTCAAGGATCAAGGTTGAGAAATACTGGTTCGGAGTGTCTAGAGGTAAACAGAATGCCTGAGCACATCTCGTTTATCTGATTTACCATTTTTGTTCTTTAAGCTACCATCCACTGAAAAGTTGTAGAACCCAAAACCCCTTCCATGGTGTCATTTCCTTGTTTTGAAGAGTGTGAGGGGTGAGGTGGAATCTCACATGAAGCTCATTTGCTGGTAAGTTGCATTGACCTGGGGGTTCAGAGGCATGCACATCTGTCGGATCCTTTTAATAGTCCAATGTACACAATGCACAGCTGGATGTATGTAGTCTGCACGACTAAGATATCAACTAGGAAAAAGGAGAGAACAAGAGTGAGAGTGAAAGAGAGAGGGGGAGAGAGAGAAGAGAAAATAGGTTGAGAAAGAGAGAGAGGTGTAATGGCTTTTGCTGCAGGTGGTAACAGATGGTTGCTAATGGATGTTCATAGATCTGAATGACGTGGGCTATGAGTGCGTGTGTGTGTGTGTGTGTGTGTGTGTGTGTGTGTGTGTGTGTGTGTGCGTGCATGTGCGTGTGTGTACGGATGAATGTAAAGAGTGAGCAGGACAGGCCGAACAGAGGTGTGCATTAAAGGTGAGGCGAAAGATGACAGAGAACATGACAATGTGCTGCAGAGCTGAAAACAAGACACAACACTGAGGAAACATTCAAACCAACACACTGAATATGTCTGTAGATCAAAGGGGCACGACTGGCTTTGATGTTGCAGGTTTGCAGTTCGGTTCTTTTAGAGTATCAATAACGATTATCCTCAAGACACTATTAGTAAAAGCACCAGTATCCAGACACCTGCACCGTCCCTGAAATCAAAGGAGTGATTTGCATTTACAGCAAAACAAGCACCAGACAGCGATTGGCTATACTGTATAAATTATATTACTTAATTACATAATGAATCACATGATATTTGATCATCGTAAAGGTCATCTGCTTTTCAAAATCAAGAAATGTCACTTTTTTACAGGAAGAACAACAACCAATCAGCCATAACATTAAATCCACCTGACCTAATAGCCTGTAGGTGTCATGCCACCAAACTTGAGACATAACCAGCATTAACTTTGTCAGTCATTTGTTCTATAGTAGTGCTCCTGGCATCAGACCACACCAGTCTAGCTATTGCTCCAAACATCAGTGAGCTTGGGTGCCCATAACCCTGTCGCTGTTTCACTGGCTGTGCTTCCTTGAAGCACTTTTGGTAGCTACTGACCACTGCATACCAGGAACATCCCACAAGACTAACCTGATATTTTAGAGATGACCCTCAGTGATCAAGCCATCACAGTCTGACCTAGGGCTGGATAATTAATTAAAAATGAATCAAAACCATCATCAGAACCTCTAATCACGTAGTCACGTGACTCCACCCGGTCCAGTCAGTTACATGGAAACTACAGGAAATTGAGCCACTTGTACCAAAGAAAAATGTTGTCATTCATTAAAATCAATCATTCAGTAATTAGAATTGAGGTAAAATGTTCAATTACTTGTGATTTTGATTTGAGGTCATATCATCCAACACTGCTGAGATCCTACATTTACTTGTTATTAGTGTTTAATTGGCAGCACGTCATTCAGATTCATAATGGTTGTAGATAGTAACAGATACATTTTATGTCCAAATATTTGTGGACATGCATTCAGCTACTTTAAGTTGAACCCATTGCTGACCTGTGTTGAGATTTGCAAATGCACACACAGCTTGTCCAGTCCTTGTAGAGAAGCGCTGCTAATAGAATGCAACGTTCTGGAGCAGATAAACAAACATTAACCTATTGGCACTATGGCTAAAGCTGGGTGTGGGTTAAAGGGACATAAAGCCCCCGCATTCAGCTGTTGAGCTGTAGTGGAATTGGAATGATGTGGAATGATGCTGCATTCACTACTTATTAAAGTTGGGAAGCTGGGGATGAGCTGATGAAATCCACGACCTTTAACCTTTGACTTCTAATGGTAAAGCTTCGTATACAGCAGCCGAATACTGTAGCACAGCTTAGTGCAGATGTCTGCAGTGTGGAAATGGCAGCCCGCAGGAACGTACTAGGAGCACTTTTACTTAGTTGTTTCACAAATGAGAATAATTCTCTTTCTCCTGCATAATTTTTGATCCGTCCTCTCAGAGACATCGTGCTATTTTAGTCCAAGGAGAGTGCGGCCTAATTCTCTTGCACCCGGCCCTCCTCCTCTGGGACCAGCGAACGCTATAACTGCTTTAGCGAAGGCCTGCAGGAAATTGAAAACTAAATTGCTTTCTTAGATTTTCGTCTGCCCTTTCTTAGGAGTGTATATGTTGTGGGGGTGTTGGAGGGTGGAGGGGCATGGAAGACAGAAAAGTGTTGCTTTTTTTTTATTCTTACAGGAGAAAAATGCCATAGAAGACAGGGTTACCTGCATGCAGCAAAGCTTTCAAATATAAACAGGTGTTGTGGCGTGTGGGAGTGTGTGTGAGTGTGCACAATGTGTGTGTGTGTGTGTGTGGGGAGGGGGGGGGGGCAGGTTTAGAAAACAAGTGTCGTCTTCAAGTTGAGCAAACGTGTGTGAGAGAGGAAAAAGAGACAGCAGACATCCGTGTACATGATTAGCTGAGGATTTTCTGCATGTCAGCAGTCTCAAGTCAGCTTCCCTTATTTCTCACTCTCTATCCATCTGTCTCTTCTCTTTCTATTGCCATCACTGCACTAAGTAAGCACTATTCTCTGATCTCCAAGCTTTGGCACACTTCAGGCCAATTAGCAGAGAGGAGATCATACTCACTTAACAAAGCCATAGACATTAGTTCAATATGCCATGGAACGCAACTCCCCAATTGCATTACGCTTTTAGAGTCTGGAAATGAAGCAGTACTTGACTGCTTAAAGCATCACCAGCATTAGGCTACCATAGCCCTTGTGAAACTTTCAATTACGATGATTCAGGCTGTTTACATGCCCAGAAACAAGTTCATTTAATTTAGCAGAGGAATGCAAACTGGGCTCCAGGTTCCCAGGCTTGGCCGGATGTTGAGGCACAGGGAAAGTTGATGTCTATAGTGAAATTAATACTGTGTTGAATTACTCAAGTAAAGTAATTGGACAACATCAATACAAAGTTGCAAAGTGAGCATCAAACTGCAGTGACTGTTTTTTTTTTGTTTTGTTTTGATATTCGTTTGTTTGTTTTTGGAAGCAGGTAGTTATTAGCAGGTTATTAGACCTCAAGTGTGTTTCAGGAGTTCTAGGCAATTCTACGAAAAGGAAAAGAATCAACCCAAGCTAAAGAAGTCACTTGAAAATTATAAAGTCCCAAAAATGAATAGCAATCATAGATTGTTCCCAAACTGAACCAAGCTAGAGATTTGAGGGTCCAAGCCAATTAAAAATGCTCCAGAACAGGAATACCCAGTCCTGGTCCTAGTAACCTGCACGTTGCAGAGTTTAGCTCCAACCCTCATCTAGGAACATCTGAATATTAGTCAAATGTGTTTGGTCTCAGCTCACCAGGATGCCAAACCTCAAGGACCAGGATTAGGATCCCTTGTTCGGAAGATTCCGATTTCATTTCAACCGAGTAATGATCCCAACAGACCTTCAAGAGGTACCTACTTCTTCCTGCTATCAGATATATTGGGAACATGTTTTAGGGTCCTACAGCTAAACAAGATGGTCTTTGATTAAACACTGATATCACACTTATGCACAGCCCCTACCTGAGCCGCTAAAATAAACAAATCATCATTAGATGTTTTTGGACTCATGATGTGTCCTTGACCCCACTATCACACATAAAGCCAAATAAGGTGAAGCTTCTACAATTGCAGTTATGAGTCTTTGTCATTTCAGTCAAAATATCGATGTGTTCCAGGAAAATCTGTCTGCAGTAACAAAAGATGGTACAGAGCATCCACACAAAAGCAAAGAAACACACACACACACACACACACACACACACACACACACACACACACACACACACACACACACACACACACACACACACACACACTTTCTTGGCCAGTTTGCAAGTTGTGGGTCCCTGGTGAGCTCTCCCCCGCCTCACTGCCCTGGTTTAATTGGACAAGCCCCCCGATCTCTGGGCGTGCTAAATTTAGCCAGGCGCTCTTTCGGTCGTCTTGGCCCACAAAAATAAACACACAATTAATCACTGTTTCGGCTCTGCCTCACTAACAAGGAGTGGGTTTCTCATCATCTGGACAGCAACCTGCCAGGGCACTGCAGCCCATTTCAGTGTGGCATGTGTGTATGCACGTGTTTAATGCTGTGGACACAATCCGACACTGTCACGACAAAACCTTCGGCCTTCAAAATGGTCAATTCATAAGTGAAAAGAACTGCAATAAGAACTACATTCACAAATAAATACATTCACACTGTAAGTGTGTGACTTCAGAGTGTGTTACAAGTCTATTTACAACCCTGTTCTTTTACCAGTTTACTGTCTCACAGCATGGTGTAGGACAGCCTAACCTAGCATAGTTTTAAGTTCTTTTTTCAAATTATTCCAGAGTCTTAGCAGATAGTGTTGATGTCCTTGCAGGTTACCACTGCTTCACCTGCTTGGCTACCATTAGCTTCACATTCTCCTTCAAAAGCCTTTCTGTAGTGGGGGCGGCTTAAATATAATAATTCAAGAGGTATGGAACAGTTTTAGAGATTGGAAATTGGCTTGTTTAACAGCTCTGTTTTGGTTCTGTTCCGTTTTGTTTTGAAGGGGGAATGACCGTGTTTGAGGCTCACAGTAAGATTTTAAACTCCGTAATGACTGCTATGATTACAACATTGGAGTCATGTTTTTGTTTTTTGTTTCTTTTTATAACTCAAGCATGCTATTTAAACTGTGTTTTGTTTTAAATCAGTCTTCTTCATTCTTATTTTTTTCCTTTCCTTTTTCCTTTTTTACAGCTTTCCTTTAATTAATTGTATCATCTTATTAAAGTCTTTCTGCTACATCTCAAGATGTTATAAACTATGCTGCCTGTTTTGTTTTTCTGTGTTTATGTAAAGTCTTTTAAATTGTCATGTTGTAATGTATGTACATATAAATAGAATACATTTCTATTTGTCCGTCCATCATAAAATGCTCACAGCAGAAAGGGCAGCTGTTTCCAAATGATATAAAAAAAAAGTCTGACAAGGCTGTGATACATCTTTGGGCACATAATCATTACGGGATTATTTTCAAACAAGTTCATGCTAGTTGTGTGTGTGTGTGTGTGTGTATGTGTGTGTGTCTGTATGTTTATCATTTCCATTACACAGACACATGTCCACAGCTGACAACCCCCTCCCTGGCTGTCTGTCTGTATGTCAGCTTAGTTTTCATGGTGAGAAAGAGAGAGAGAGAGAGAGAGAGAGAGAGAGAGAGAGAGAGAGAGAGAGAGAACAAGCCTGATACACTTTGCCATGTGCACTTTCTCAATCCCGACACTCACTGCCACTCACTCCAATCTGTACAATCACAAAGACAGGCCAATCATACCCAGTCTGCCTGATCTCCATCAGTCAAAAGACACAAACACACACCTTTGAACTTGCAGGTCTTGCAAACCCCTTTACCATGTGCATTTTAAATTGGAATTAAACAGCAAGCAGATAATTGTGAATGCAAGCTGGATTCGAAATCTTAATAAGGTTGACCCCGCAGTTTACCCGAGTGAGTTTCAGTGGAATACCTGGGAAATTACCAGAAAGGCGTGAATAGAAGCTGGGAAAATCAGTGAAGGACTCATGATTTCTGAACTTTTATTTCCCATATGTTTCAGCTGATACTAAATAAAAGATTTCAACATCTTCAACATCTTAACCTAGGCCTGGGTTAAATTACAGTGTCAGTACAAGTAGCTTAGCCTTGTAAGCCTAATTTGGGTTTGAACAGCAGTACATGCTTTAATGGTTTCTGAATTAAAAGATATATTTTTGATACATTTTATTAATTTAATTATAGTTCAATTGTTAACGTTTATAATGTTTATATTAATATAAATGTATTCAAATGACCTTTAAAGTAGCATTATGTATGCATTACTTTTAAATCCTTACATTTGGAGAGTATTTACTTTTACGCCACTACAGTAAATCACACACTGAACTCATGGACAGCTGTACACAAGCATTTGCTGATGAGCTGAGAGATACAGAAACAGCATCTGAAGTGAAAGATGAATGTGTACTGAGGCAGTAGAGTAATATTATAAGATACACACTGTTGTGCAGATCATGCAGTTTCATAGTGCAGTTATGGTTTAGAGTGGCAATGACAGAGACACTTTTCTCCCTATTACATTCAGTAGGCAATCAACACTATTCTTAAACTGCCATTTTAAGACAGAACAGCTGTAAATAAATAAATAAATAATACAGCATTGTATCAGTATGTAAGAGTACTGAATGTTAGATTATTTGGGCAGCGGTTGTTTAAATTACAGCAGCATTTTTGTTTTTCACAGTGAGTGAAAATGTCCAAAATATTTTTTGGATTTGCAAAAATACTAAAGTCTTTCTGATCTGAGGCACACAAAACATTAAATCAGTCCAGTTGTTCTAAAATTCGGTCTTATGTTCATTCTCTTGTTGTGGTGCAACTGCTAACTGCTGCTTTTCCAGTAAAACATGGCACACGTTTCCAGGCTATGAGGATATGACCCCACAGCTGTCCAGCGAGCTGGAAGCTGAGTCAGAGGGAGTGATGGGAGAGTCCAGAGGACAGGCTAACGATGGGTCAGTTTGTGCGGCATCAGCCAGTTTAGAGGCACGTCAGCAAAGTGTTTATGATGAAGGAACCATGAAGTCAAGCCAATCTGACAAATATAGCAGCTACTGGAGGAATTGTGGGATACAGATACAAGGTTTCCACAAGCACAAACAAAGAGCTTGATCCAACTTTTGTTGCTTATGAAATAAAATAAAATTTTGTTTTCAGTCTGATATTCTCAAAACTACAACTTCTTCACTTTGTTCTCAGATTTACGTAGGCAAGTCAGCTTGTTGAATGGGTTTATTGTAATATTATATAGGGTTTTGGAGGTAAACGCTGACGTTTTTGGGTTTGGGACTATGGGTTTATTCTAATGTTATAAAGAGTTTTAGAACGACTCTCACTGACCACTGACATTATGTCTGTTTGGCTTAATTCTAATGTTATATAAAATTAATTACAGGTATATACTCTCACTGACCACTGACTATGTTTTTTTGGGTTTATTCTAATGTTATATAAAGCAAAATCAAACTGTCTAATTTTGCAGTACTTTAATCCTATTGCTTTTGAAATGCTGTATATTTGTATTGCCTTCTTAAAACAATAACACAGATTTATACTTGTTAAAATACAATATGGTAACCTGGTTCTGTATTAGCTGCAGGTTTTGTGTTATTATTATTGGTTATTTAGCCAAAATGAATCTGTTTCTACCAATTATATGGCTTTCAGTCAGTGTCCAAGACTTCAGGCCACATTTGCATGTTGTATGCAAATACAACTACAGAAAAATTGTTGTGTTGAGTAAATACAAACACAAACATCAGGGTCTCTAAACAGCACAGGCAGCTTCCCACAACTTCAACATGACAGCTCTGCAGGCGTGGTACTGACACTCAAACAAACACACACAGCACAGAGCTGTCAGAGGAACGGACCCTGAAGTAGTTGTACAAGTGTGTGGTAGCAGTTTGATGTATAAGCATCACACACACACACACACACACACACACACACACACACACACACACACACACACACACACACACACACACACACACACACACACACACACCTGTCACAGCCTACATTTGACTCTCAGATCCTGTATGCGCTTTTCCTAGCTGCAACTTCTCAGCACTGAAAGAACATCACAAACTAATCTGCTTATATGAGCTGTGTGAACTGGTCATATATTCTACCTGTCTTAGTTTATATGTCTTTACGTATATATGGTGGGTGACCACAGGAAAAAGGGATCAGCATGTAGATAGATTAGGTAGATTAGGTAGATTAGGTAGATAGATAGATAGATAGATAGATAGATAGATAGATAGATAGATAGATAGATAGATAGATAGATAGATAGATAGATAGATAGATAGACAGACAGACAGACAGACAGACAGACAGACAGACAGACAGACAGACAGACAGGCAGGCAGACAGGTAGGTAGGTAGGTTAGTAGGTAGGTATATAGGTAGGTAGGTTGGTAGGTAGGTAGGTAGGTAGGTAAGTTAGTAGGTAGGTATATAGGTAGGTAGGTAGGTTAGTAGGTAGTTATATAGGTAGGTAGGTAGGTAGGTTGGTAGGTAGGTAGGTAGGTAGGTAGGTAGGTAGGTAGGTAGGTAGGTTAGTAGGTAGGTATATAGGTAGGTAGGTAGGTAGGTTGGTAGGTAGGTAGGTAGGTAGGTAGGTAGGTTAGTAGGTAGGTATATAGGTAGGTAGGTAGGTATATAGGTAGGTAGGTTGTTAGGTAGGTAGGTAGGTAGGTTAGTAGGTAGGTATATAGGTAGGTAGGTAGGTTGGTAGGTAGGTAGGTAGGTAGGTAGGTAGGTAGGTAGGTAGGTAGGTTAGTAGGTAGGTATATAGGTAGGTAGGTAGGTATATAGGTAGGTAGGTTGGTAGGTAGGTATATAGGTAGATAGGTAGGTTGGTAGGTAGGTATATAGGTAGGTAGGTTGGTAGGTAGGTATATAGGTAGGTAGGTTGGTAGGTAGGTAGGTAAATTACTTGATTAAAATGCTCACACTGGGTGTGTCCCTTTAGCACAATTCTGTGTTTGAATGCATTCCCCTTCAGAAGTAAGTTGATGTATTTTAGTCATCTGGAACTGATGTACACCTTTGCATCATCAAGTCAAATCACTGTCTGCTTGCACTTTTCACCTCAGCATTAAAAGATTATTGCCCGGGGGAGCTTGTTAAAAACATCTAGTCATACTGAGGGCAAACATTTAAGAAGAAAATCACTCTTTCCTCTGAGAGAGAGAGAGAGAGAGAGAGAGAGAGAGAGAGAGAGAGAGAGAGAAAGAGACTGACATATTCTTT
The DNA here is from genome assembly GCA_034509495.1 of Acestrorhynchus altus. Taxonomy (NCBI): domain Eukaryota; kingdom Metazoa; phylum Chordata; class Actinopteri; order Characiformes; family Acestrorhynchidae; genus Acestrorhynchus; species Acestrorhynchus altus. The sequence continues at coordinate 29,537,368 of CM067504.1, read as the reverse complement.
TACTCAAACAAAAACCTAAGAATTTACCAACAGACAAAGACTTCAGACACTACTATCTGAACAAAGGTGAATATTCCTGCTAAACTATACAAGCAGGCTTTCTGACAGTAGGTGTGTTGTGGAGTTCAACTTTTCCATGAACTATTTTTCACTTTAGCTCATTTAAAAGCATAGAGAACTTGTGTGGAATGTGCAGATTATAAATTTTTAATCCAAACCTAATCCAAACATTTGTGTTAGGAAGTATTATACCTTATTTTCTTATAGGTTATTTAAATATCCCGATGTCATTGTGAAAACGCAGAGGTATTCCTGAATACAGGATAGAATTAATAAATAAGTAACTAATTATGCACCTGATTAACTCCTAAAATAACCAGATGTTCAAAATAACCAGATGTTCTTCAGAATCACATCACACAAACATTGTGACATTTATATTGCTTGCAACATAGACAGCACTTAGTGAGGTTTTTTTATTTCTTATGTATAAAGCATTGTGTAAGTGTCTGACTGTATTTAGGAAAGGTTTGCTATCAGATAAGAACTATAGCATTCTAAACCCTTACTTTTAGCCTAGTACCCAGCCAGCACCCAGCAAACAAAGCTGACTTCACAGCAACTCAGCTTCAATACTAAGTAAAAATTAACTTGGAATGCTAGCATTTGTGTCTATAGAGCTATAGAGAAGGCAAGGAGGTGGGCATACACACAGCATAGTATTTACTTAATGAACAAATAAACTTTAATACAAAACAACCAGACAAACCCATAGCACACACACACATATATACATATATATATACATATACACACACACACACACACACACACTGACACAGACAGGGAAGGCACATGTGGTAAGAACTAGCAAGGCGGAGGCAAGGGTGGAGATGTGGGGCACATTGGGAACCCAAACAAAATAGAATCAAGGAATGATCAAGGAAAAATCTTTCCTATCCTATCCTGAAAGGAAAAACAGGGAAGTGTATTGGGACAGAGGTGTGAAGGTTTGCTATTAGCTTTTTCTAGTGGGTTGGGTTTATGTAAATTTTGGGGGTGTAAATATAATGACTCATGACTGTTATGTAATAGTTTTGGGGTTTTGATATTGGCCCACCTTTTGCTTCTCCTGGATTTTCCCCTAATGAGGATTCATTTGTTGTTATTGATGTATATTTCAAAAATAATCTACAAAACAACATAAAATGCATTCTAAAGTCTTTCCTTTAATGTATGTATGGCACTGGGAGTGAGGGTTACACACACACAGCTGTACGATGATTCATAGGGGATTCTAGCAACTTAATGAAACAGCTGAAGCAGAACCCACAACCTCAAACATCATCTGTGGGCAGGTCTTTAAAAAAAAATCCAGGGCTGAATTAAGTTGCCAGTCCAGCCCTGAACACCACTAAAGGTCACACTTTACACATGCATTTCTGGATATACTGAGAGACAGACAATATGACTCAGCTTACACAGAGGTTCTTGTGACTGTTGTCCTGCCCACTTTACCATAGTGCAGTTGTATAGAGCAGTACCAGCATTCCAGCATAGAATAGCAATGATAGAATTGCTATTCTCCCTACTACAGACTAGTGGAGGATACAAATGATTATAAAGCTGTTATTCTAAGGTACAATTCTATACAATTTTAATAAGGATTGTCTTGTTGTTCAATACTGAATGTGTGTGTATGTGTGTACTGTATGTAGGCCTTGATAATTTGCCACTACCATTTCTCTCCATCCAGCAGCTCAGGGCTACATCTATTTTTATCCAGAGTGTCAAAAAATATGTTTGATTTTATAAGGCTCTAAACAGCACCTGTTTTTAAGTTATTTGCATTATTATTTTTTATGTTGGCTGCATATCTACACTAATGAGATTGCAGTTATTGAGGGAACATACACACAGCATCATAAATGCAGTCAGTATTACACAGTTCATGTGCTTTTATTAACATCTCTCTTTATCACTTCTATCAGCACCCTCTCAATGTCTCTCTTACATACCCTCTCTTGTTCCACATCCTTCCTTCTCTCTCTCTCTCTCTCTCTCTCTCTCTCTCTCTCTCTCTCTCTCTCTGTCTCTCTCCCATTTTCCTCCTGCTGCTCATTTCGAAATCAATGAATTTCAGAACTTCATTTCCTCGCATTTCCCATTTGCCTGAAGGGACATTTTCATTCGACATTCGTCCTCCCTCTCTCTCTTATTCTCTCTCTCTCACTTTCCCACTCTTTCTCTCTCTCTCTAGAGTAGGTTGTCTGTAGGGGTTTGGGTGATGGTTCTGTCTAGCCACTGGCATAGCACTGACCTCACAGCACCAGTGCTGTCCACTCCTGTCTGAAACACTCTGAAATTCAGGCGTTTTTGTGATGTTGAACATACCCTGCTGCTGCCCATCCTCCAGAGGCCCGCACTAGGCTCCAAAACGTTTAGTCTCCTTCCCTGCTCTGCAAAAATATTCATTGGTTTGGTTATGAGAACTGGCTGATGCAACACTAATTCTGATCCCGATTTGTGTAATTTAACATTGCCCTCAGGTGAAAGCTTGAAGGCAATATCCCTATCAGAACTTAATTCAGCAGCAACCCAAATCGGGTTTCTCGTGGCAATCTAGCCTGTCACAAAACGTGTTCATCAAACTGCGCAAGCACATGCCTGAAAAAAATGAACATCTCTTCACCTCCGGACCTAAGACCTGCAGTTTTACAGGAAGAGTACAACCCTTAGAGCTGGGTCTGGTCTGAACAGAATATTACAGGCTTAGAGTAAATGCCTTTTTCCAAGCCAGTACGTGAATGTTCATTCTCAAACCCAACCTCATACACAAAATGTACATTTATGCTTCATAATTAATCATAACAGCATGTCCATTACTGTAGTTTACCACACAAATGATCCAGTAAACGGCAGCTGCCATTCAATGTACACTGACATACCAAACCAGGTCATAGGACAGCTATTTTGTCCCATGACTTTTGCCATGTCTCAAGAATTATACACTAACCTCACAACCACCAACTATACTGTCCACTGTGGGCGGTAATACATTCTATGACATATTTCAAAAATGAAATATTGGCACCCACTGTCATGCTACACTCAAACTCTGATAATTCATGTTACCTTGCCATGAGCACACTGTTTAACCTGAGTCACAAGATAAGACAATTTACACAGTGTGGGCTTTCACAAGCCTCATTAAAATCAATGTGTGGCCTGTCATTGTATATGGGTGGATAATGTTGATAATGGAAGAATATCAGCTGTGAACATATAGCGCTGAACACTTTCTGTCTGATCCCGTCTGAATAGACCTTACATAATATGTAAGTATGTAATTAGTCAGTCAATGTTCATTCTATTTGCCTTTATAATACTGCGCAAATGTTTAAGGCACCTGAGTGAAAATTTGAATTAAAAGCACATAATTAAAAAAAAGCACTAGAATACATTTAAATAACTTTCCTACAAAACGCTGTAATTTTACAACACTGTGTTCACCAAGAAATTTTCAAAGTTCTCCACATGGGAGTAAATCAGTGCTTAATGATGTTAAATCACGTCAGCTGGTGAAGGATCTGAACACAAGAATGCACTGGCTGGGGCGTCCAGGAGAAATCTGGAACCAAGCTTTATTTCTTCAAAATAAGAAATTCTTGTTCGTGAAAACCCTCTTACTACTGAGAGAAATGGTTTTAAGTAAGATCCTTAGCTGCCTGAACCCTGGTGTTGCACTCTTTAGATAATATTTCAACTTCAAGGCAACACTGTGTTTAGCCAAGGTTGCCAAGTCTCAGCCATTGACCGTTGGACCCATGCAACTGACTCACATGACACTCACCTGACATTTATCTTAAACCACAATCACCATTTAAATTACAACAACTCATTCCTCTCACTGTGGATTTACCTGATTAAACCAGTTTACCAGTAATATTAGAAAAGTCTGAGTCTAATATTGGCACCCCTGTGATAGCTCTAAGCCAATCACATTGAAGGGTCAAAACTAACTGTGGTACAAAGCTCATTTTTGCATGTCTATTATCACTGTGGTTGTCATCTACATCAAAGGATCCACTGTCACCCTGGAAGTTCTACACTAAATAAACAACAATCCTCCAAATGTTGTAATGGAAAATAAGGTGGATAGAATTATAAACTCTGTTAAACAGTCAGAAATCTCATTTGGTAATATTTTGAAACTACAGTAGAATTCAACAGTTTGAGGTAAGTATGTGATGTAAATAGATTGCCTGATGTTAATTCATGCACATAGCTTCCATAATTAGCTACAACTAACCTCTTAGCAAAATTAATGAAGCAAATTTAGAGGTTAAACATGCTAAAGGCCAATCGGTTCCACTCGGGCAAAGAAGAAAACTATGTAAGGCTGAGCCACCTTCAGATCCTCTCCTGTAAGGGTTGTGGTGCAGTGCTGTGGAGATGTCCTGCAGATGCTTTTGGGGAAGCAGACCAGCGCAAGGCCATCTCATTACCTGCTTAGTTAAGCAGGCTAATACAGCACCGTGGGCATCGATAATATGTTTTTAGAAATCCAATTTTGTCTTATTGGATGAGACAGAGGATCGATCTCTGGGCTTTAATGTAATGATAAGGGTGCTAGACTATGTTGATCTCTGGCTCACTGGGGGTTTATTTTATGTGTGTGTGCAGAAATAGTAGTTTCTGTACAGTATGATTTCTATTTCTGTTGCACACTATTTTTATATATACAACATCTATATTCATCAACAGTATAGTGAGGAGTGTACTTACTCAGCACAAACCAGGGTTTACTCCCACAGCATCTCTCCTATTGTAAAAAAAGGCTTAAGCAGCAACTTACTGGATCAGGTGAACTAAAATGAACCATTTTCATCTGATATCGACTAACCACACTCCAGTGTGTTATAGATTGGAGCAGTCCACAGCCAACTCTCCAGGCACTCACCTCTAGGGCTTTCCGCTTGCTGTTGAGCAGCTTGGCGATGTCTCGAGCAACTCTCTCTACGAGATCTTTGGGCGAGTTCTTCTTCACATCAAACTGACTCCGCTTTTCACTGTAAATCTGCAGAGGGCAAAGAGCAAACAACAAGGGTTATACACCTGCCATCGATCACACAGTCTACAGCTGAAGAGTAGGTTAAGACATGCTCATAAATTCTAACATAAAGATTCTTATAGAGACAGATTTAGCAGGATCTGCTGTCCATTAAGAAAAATATAATAAAAGACATCCAGTGTTTGGTGGCATTTGCAGATGGTGTTTTCTGCTGATAATGCTGGAGGGGGATTAAGGATGTAAGAAAACAAGAATATGTCAAAGTATTGAAATATCTGTTTTTGCAATTCTGCATCAATTATGAAACACACAGTATTGATTTTTAATCATAGTTTACATGTAAAGATATGTGACAGATGGTGGCTTATGTTAAAACCCCAATCACTAGATGTCAGTTAGCAGTGTTATACCCTCTGTTCTCACTGCATAAAATGTCACCTTTTCTATTGTTCAGACGCTGTGCATATGGTGGTGTATTTTTATACTATGGCTGTTTTTTTATTTATAAGAAAATGCAGTATTCGCAATATATTAAATCATAACTTCATGATACACATATAATCCCCGGGTTCCTGCAATACACAGCACTGAATGGAATACTGAAGAAAAAATGGAAAATGAAGAAAACAGGACACTCACATTTGTTTGAGTTTGAGCATGAGAGTGTACTTTTGATGCTGATCTTAAGTGAATGGCTTCAACTTAAATCAGTTCATTTTAAAGATTTTTACAACATCAAATTGTCAAATTGTTATCGGTCAATACTCAAAGGTCCATTGCATTGTTTTACATCTAATAATTATCTATTTAAGAGTCAACATACAAACACACTACAACTTCACACACACACACACACACACACACAAAGAAAGAAAGAAAAAAATAAATAAATAAATAAAAACCTTGTTCCACCAACAAATGCATTCTTTCATAGCAGCTGTCACAATGAAAAATGACAAAAATTTCATTCAGCCTAAAGATTTACTGCAGCAATTTTCTTTTACAGTTACAGTTGTAATGTAATGTTAAACGTCCACATTAAAACACTACACCACCGAGTTGTACTGCAGTTAACTGAAATCACTCAACATTAAAGTGAAACAACACCTGATCTATTCCAACTGTAGCCTGGTTTCCATCCAGTAGTCAGATGAAATTCAAGTGAACAACTGCAGTGTGGTTAAAAATAACTAACTTAATAAATAAATCAGCCTTATAGAAGAGAATAACCCTGTTTGGAACAAAACAGTTGAGAAATACGATGCAAGTTGATGAAGTTGGAGGAGCTTCTCATCTCTATTTTGGTTCATTTTATGGCTATAGTCTACACTGTAAGACCTTAAACAGAAGGCACTGACTAATATAACAGCTAAGATCAGCTGTAGCACCTTCTGTTATGTTTTCCTCTTTGATAAGCTAAAGCCAGGTGTTCAATTCTTCTTCAGTCTCCAGGCACGTGCAACATTTATCATGTTTAGAGCTACAGACAGAGGAAAACAGAATCACCGGTTACCAAAGCAGCCTTAATACTTGGCATGCTGATTAAATAAACAAAGAGAAAAATACTTCTCCCTTGTAAATTATTTTTAACCTCTATTTGACTTGTGTGGGTCTCTTCTGAACAGCACAGATTCTTTGTTTACCTATTTATCATTGTATGTGTATACTTTTCTATGTTTCTTCTTCTTCTTTTATTTATTATTATTATTATTATTATTATTATTATTATTATTATTATTATTATTTTCTTTTTGAAGAACATAAATCCATGAATAAGATTTGTTCTGTAAAGAAGAATATCAATAGGTACTGAGGTACTGAAGAATGAACTTTCACCTGATGTAACATAACCTTGTGATTTTTTTGTTTACTTGTTTGCTTGTTCTGCAAGTCATATTTAGGCCAATTCCCATTTCCCAAGTTTTTTCCAATGCTCTTTTCAGATTTGATCAATTTTACAAATGTTACCAACAATTCACAATTATACACAATGTTTTAAAGAATCAAATACTATTCTTATCCTAAAATAAAGGAGATACAGTATATGAAAGGTCTTCTTTGGGCAGTTTTTGGTTGCATAAATAACACTTTTACCACATTTAACTTGGTTAAGAACCTTTGCATTGATTTCTTTAAACCTTTAAAAGCTTCTTCACACATATATCCATTTTACAAACATGTTTCGTTTTTGTCATTCATCAGAGAGGCCTTTAAAACACCTTATTCTTAAGAGTGCGTGCTGCTAATATGGACAGAAATAGATCTAAATGGGGTGGAGGAGTTGATGACAGAAGTGAAGGACAGCAGAGAAGTGGTGAAGGAGGATTTAAGGCTCAGACAGTGTTCAGCATGTCAGCGATTTCCATTTGATTTACAGGCAGGAAGGCTGCTGCCTCCTGTCTGACTCAGCAACACGTTCTGTAGTCCACAACAGTTAGGCAGCCCAAGGGACTCCCACTTATCCTCACTTCCCATGGGACTCCATTACCCACAAATCCATCTCTGTCAAAGTGAACACTGGGTAAAGAGAGCCAGTGGCACTTTCTGTGACCAAGAAAAGAAACAGGGCCTGTTCACAAGCACTGCAAGAGACAAACCCTGAGCTGTAGTCTCTAATACTGAGCAGCAAGAGTGAGACAGCTTACAGCTGTACAGCTACTGAGAGCTGTAGACTAATCTGATGCATCTGTAGGATGAAATGTATGACCAAGGATGCACTGATTACACTGATATCCCATATATTTCATGTTCAGTACATAATACTGATACAACATTTATACAACATTTATAAAACAAGTCTTATTCTACTACTGTTTCTACCACTTTATTGTTGGATGCATTGAAAGACTCCAAGATATTGGAGTAATGTTACACAGGAGGGAAAATGAGGACTTCATGGTTTACTGTAGTCTGCTTACCAGGGATTTGAACCCTGGTCACATGGAAGGCAGTGCTGTTATCCACTCTGCCACTCCAAATGAATTAGCATTGCTGAAAAAACAAAACATTTCTGTGGTACATTTAATTAAAAAAGAGACATTTTAGCACAATCACCCAAGATCACCTAAGCATCTTCTGGAGTGCAACAAATCAAAACACATCAAAGGTCAAGAAATGTCAGTAATAAATCCGAATTTATCTTATTAAACCTACTGATAACAATGTTTTCTGAAATGATCACACATTCGTATTAATTACCAAACAACTCTTTACCTTTAAGCAAACAAACAAAAAGAAACACACACACACACACACACACACACACACACACACACACACACACACACACACACACACAGAGCCAACGTTCAATAAAGGTATTCTAAACAGTAAGAGAAGGACTCTAAAGTGTAGGAACAGTTTAGAGTCTGCTGTGTGAAATTCATTTACAGTGGAATGTGCTGAAGGCAATATAAGTGGATGCATTAGTACATAAAACTTTACTACTAAAAATGACTTCGGTATTAATTAGCAGCAGATTTTTACATAAACTGTGTGGCTGTATAATTTACAGAAACACAAAGATTGGACTAGATTTAATAATCAGTTTCAGAGGCAGAAACACTAGATCAGGACATCCCTAATCAGTACTTGTGAATGAGGGCAGCGTAAGCTAATCGACTAATGCACCACGCTGCTATTCCTGACAGGACGGGAGGAAGAAACGGATGTGCTTCCGTAGCCTAGATTTTAAACTGTGCTGCTCATTATTTCGGGACACAATTATCAAGCTCTGGCAAAAAGTCATTAGGGTGCTCAAAAAATAGAGCATGGGCAGACACACACACACACACACACACACACATAGCATATGTGGAGTAAGCCATTACACGACTCCCAGAAAATACATAAAAGACTAATATCAGAGAGAAGTCATATCAAATTGACTGGCTATAAGCCCCCCTGCCTTTTATAGGCCTGCTTCTCCAAATGCCTTCAAATTTGTTTCTGAATCAATATTCACTCCTTTAACGTGAGCTCTCTGCTTGAAAGACCCAACTCCAGTAAAGAGGGGCAGGGAAGCACTGTGATGGCTTGCTCTGGGATGCTCTGTGTTATTTGCTCTGCACAAATGTGCAAGAGAAGCAGATTTTAGACAGAAATTACAGGATTTGACCACTACAGGGAGGTCAAGCAATTTACTGATAACACTAAGCACGGGATATTCGGAAAAGACCTTAGTGAACACTGGTCTGTGCTGCTGATTTGGTGGAACAGATCTTAAGAAAAAAGTATATTAAGAAAGAAATTCTTATTAGCAATTTTCATTCTTTAAATATTTTCTCTTAAGAACAATTCTAAGAACAATCAGTTGAATTACTAGACAAATAACGATGGCTGAATTACGAGCTGTGAAGAGTAAAAGCCTACATTACAACTGGTCACATAAGAAAACAGTGAACACTGTCTTAAGAGAATGTCTGAGAACTTGAGATTTTTTTATTTTTATTTTGAATTTTTTCATTTGTGAACTGGCTCTTAAAACACTATGAACTTCCGAATGACTTTCTGAACTCTGGACCTTCACAGACATCATTTGCGATTTGTTCAGTTTATGATGACGGTGGAGTCCATGCTTTAAAATGCAGAGATGTGAACAATTCTGCACTTTAAAAACACATCATGAATCTGATACAGACTTTTTGTTCGAAAATACTTAAGAAAATTCTCAGAAAGATGAATGAGGCCCAATATTTGTAAGCTCCTTTCCTTTGGAAAGCTTTTGTGAATCAACCCCACTTTCCCAAAAGCATATTGCGTTAAGGTCACCCTCGCTGGCTGAGAGAACATTCAGTGTGATGCTCACTCGACCATTAAAGAATCATCTTTGTGCTAAGATGCTTTCAGGAAGCTCAGCCTGACTCACTCTGTTACAGCTTATCTGTATTGATAGCACACAGCTGAATCACATTAAATGAAGAAAGGAAAAAAGATTGCATGTGCTTTGGGTAAATAATTATTTTTATAAACATGTGTAAACATGCCAATTTCCATGTCAATTCAACTCGAAAATAATGGGCAGGAAAAATGGCATATTTGAATAAACCTTCAGTTCTTTCTTTTCCAATGCCCTCTGTTTGTGCTCTATAGAGAGGTAAGAGTCAGTGCAGCCTGCAGAAGGTTCTTCTAAACTCTGAATGGCTATGACCTATTTTAAATTATATACCGTTAATATAATCTTATGAGCCTGATGCACATTTACACAGTGTTAACAGGTACATAAGAACAGCTGCAACCTTGGCTGATGCTTCCAACAGTTTGATTTTGTCCACTAGTTGAGTGGTCTTTAAACTGGTCCTCATGGTTGCTATTTCTGTAAGGACTGGACTGTTCTGACTTTCAGAGGCTTGAGAATCACTGAGCTGTAAGTGTAAGTGAGCTATAAGTCAGTGTGTAGCTTTCTGCTTTGCAATACAGCTGCATCTTAAAAAATGTAAAAAGGTACATTTCATTTCATTTAAAAAGGTAAACTGTTGATTACACTTATGTGACATATCTCATATCGCTTTGTTGTTTTAATGAACTGATACTGTTTATTTGGTAGGTTATTCAAAGACAATGTAATATTCTAATAATTTGAGGTACTCGATTTTAAAACAAAAAACTATTGAAATTTTTTGTTCATTTGTATATTGTATAATGATACTTTTTAACCCACTGTGTTGTGCACACACTGGAATTAATCCTCTGCATTTTACCCATCCACACACAGCGACATATAAATTCACATTCAGGATCAAAAAAGATTTAAATACATCATGTTAAATGTAATGAATAAAAGATACATAAAAAATGAATAAATTATGAACAAAATATTTGACAATATTCTATTATTTGGTGATGGTGTTCTATCTAATCTAATCTAATCTAATCAATGTTTATATCTATATCAGGATTAGGAAGTTTCTGCTGATTGGATCATAAACGGCCACAGCAACTGTAGAGGTTTGGTGCAGAGGCTACTTTAAAGACTTTTGATTGGAAAAAGAGGGTGGGGCCTATGTATAACCACAGTTGTTAGGTGCAGGATTTTGTCGTTTCTTGTATTATTTGAGATCAGGCCATTATTTGTAGTTCAAATTGCCCAGCCTTATTGTGTGGTGTAGGAAATGAGTGGAGGGAGAAACAGGAGGTGAAGGATCTGCTGTTTGGACTGGGCCAACAGATCTGCTGCCCAGGGCCAACACACACACCCACACACACACATGCGCACCCTGCAATGATCCAAAGAGAATGACAGCGAACCAATCCAAGCCAATATGTTTCCACTGGCAGTAACACACTACACACACTTAAGTACATGCTGGATGTCACACACACTCACCCTTACAAGCAGAAATGAACAGGAATACACATGATTGTAACTGCTTATAGAGAGACAGAGCACAAAATATATACTGAGAGAGAGAGAGAGAGAGAGAGAGAGAGAGAGAGATACATAAAACTATATTAAATATATATGTAAATATTTTTCTAATTAATTTAAATTATTTAAATTCTTTATCCACCACTATTGTTGTCACTTCTTTAGTCATTACTGTTGCTGTTGGCCATTCTTCTTGTTACTGTTACAATGATTTGGCAATTTTGCCCACATTACATAAAACTGCCCTGAATCCGAGAGAGAACATAAGTCCAAACTTCCTTGACCAAGACAAAACAGCACCTCTTGACACCAAATCGTGGCAACATCACCACATGAGGCACAGTGAGTAACACTTGTACCCCAACCACACTATCAAACCCCACTCCCCACCAAACCAATCCCATCCCAGCAATTGGGCACCTTAGACAATCCAATGCAGAAAAGAATGTAAATATATTTTGTTACCATTTTTCCAGAGGGTTCCATTATTGACTTGTTTAATTGACAACATTGTATTCAATTATCAACATTAGTATATAAATATCATTTTGTATTGATAATTATTATTTTGTCCATAATTATAGAATTTTGAAGACAAAAAAAAAAGATGGAGAGATAAAGAGAGACAACTACAGAGAGAAGAACAAAGAGCAAGAGATTCAGAGAGATATAGAGAGAGACAAAGCAAGAGGGAAAAAAAATCCGCAGGCCAGAGCGGGAACTCTAGCTGCTGTCCAATCAGGCCTTAGCTATGAATATGCAAGAGTTTCTACCTGAACATGAATATAAAAGAAAGCAAGAAGAAAATAAAGCAACACTGGCAGCATCTTAAGTTATAGTCTGTTGTTCATCAACTCTTAATCCCTCACTCAACATTTATCTACTGTCGCTGCAATAATCATGGCCCGCCTGTTCCACTGTCATTTTGGCACCTTGACGGCTATTTACCGCCTCTAAACACTTCATTACCGTCCAAATCATTCCGGGAGGCTGCCACGTGCCTCATTTGACCTTGTGCTTTGGTTGACTTTTTTTTCTTAGCTTTTTTTTTCTTTATGCAAGGGATATTTGTTTGTTTGTTCGTTTGTTTTGTGTCGGCTTGGTGTCTGAGCGAGAAGCGCCTCGGCTTATCGGGCCGTGAAAGCAGACCGGTGACAGAGACAGATGCTGCGTCATTAAGGAATATTAGTGGACTCCGCCAAGCAGACAGCAACATCCAGCCAGCCTGCGGAACAGTTCAATAAAACAGAGAGAGAGAGAGAGAGAGAGAGAGAGAGAGAGAGAGAGAGAGAGAGAGAGAGAGAGAGCAGAGAGACAGAGAAGAGACAGAGAGGGTGAGAGAGAGAGACAGAGAGAAACAGAGAGAAAGAGACAGAGAGAGACGGACAGAAGAGAGAGAGAGAGAGTAGCCTAAGTGAGGAATGCTAAAAAGAAGCTGCACTACCATTTGACAGTTTAGAACAATACTGCTTAAAAAGGAAGAATAGAGCACAAAAGAGAGAAGTTCAATAGTCATCTAATAACAGAATAGAAAGGTCTAAGAGACCAGTGACAAGGAACATGCAACATGAAGGTTAGCCTGAAAGACTAAAGAGCAAACAGGCTAATAAAAGCCTGATGTGAATCAAATCAAGCAGGGAGGCGGAGAATAAACATTATTGAAACAGGTTTCACTACATTTCACAAATCACCAAACAGAGAAAACAGCTCTGAATATGGATGGATGGCAGGTCGAAGCCCTCATAAACACTCAACCTGTGTTAGCAATTACAGAGCCTCTTTTTCCAATTTCCACACAATGCAACCAGCACTGGGGGTGAAGGATATGCGTTCCCTTCAAGTCACATGCATCCTTTGTTTAGATATTCTAGCAAACTTTTTTTGAAGTGTGAGAGTTAAGTTTGTTGAATGTGTGTGTGTGTGTGTGTGTGTGTGTGTGTGTGTGTGTGTGTGTGTGTGTGTGTGTGTGTGTGTTTGTTTGTTTGTTTGTTTGCTTGGTATACATGCAAGTATATACTATTTTCTGGACTATAAGCCGGACTACTTTTTTTCCACGCTTTAAACCATGCAGCTTATAATGAGGTGCGGCTTTTTCTTCTCCCGTCAGGGGGCGCGTTTCAGGTTGTTTTTTTTTTTAAACTTTGCGGGTGCGGCTTATATTCAGGTGCGCTCTATAGTCCTGAAATTACGGTATACACGCAAGTTCCTTTAATGCTTTAAACCATTAAACCCCAGTGTCTTAATTAGGTATGGCAACATTCATCATATCCATCCATATCTGTTGGAATCTTGCCAGGAGTAGCAGAGGGTGCCAATCCAGAAAAAAATGCACACCTGCAACAGGGATGTCTTTAACATGTGTGACCTGGCTTCTATTTGTTTCTGTGTTTCAACAACAAGTGCTGGATTTGGGGAAAAAGGTCCTCACATGACCTACTAGAAAATATTCCTTAGCATCCCAATGGACATTCCACACTTGCACAACTGGCTGGGTAGACCTTCTTGTCCAACTGGGAAGAACAAGATGTTGGGTGGTGGGAATCGTGTAATTAATGTCTTTGTTAGGTAAAGTTTTAGATGGAATTGATGGAATTATTTAATGTGAAATTGGTTGACGTGCAGCAGTGCTATTATCAGGTTCTCTTGTGTAGTTATGTGATACAGAATTTGGGGCATTGAAGGGGGGGATGTGTCTGGGCACTGAACCACCGTTGATGAAACTCACTGTATACTGTATCCTATCATGAACTCTGAGACAATATAGAGATGCTTAAATTAGGATAGGAATAATACAATGCTCAGTAGAGCTATTTTGCTTCCCTTATGTCCCCATGAACGGTCCTCATATGTGCAAACAGTTTCTAGATGAAGAAAAGCTATTGTATGCAGCCAAGAGGAACAGCTTGAATCTGTCCACAGCTTTAGAAAATCCGTGGCCAGTCTCTTGCCACATGGAAAGAACACACACGCTGCCTGCAGAAACATGCTGCTGGCAATCCTTGCTCTCTCTCTGACTCTCTCTCTCTCTCTCTCTCACTCTCTCTCTCTCTCTCTCTCTCTCTCACTCTCTCACACACACACACACATACACACAGCTACTAGTCTCTAAATGATGTTTTTCAATGTTTTCACTTCTGTTGTTTTATTTCTTCATGTTCTTCGCTGCAGTGCATCAGTAGGCCTTTCTTCTGCTTTGTGAAGACAATAGTTGTTTGTAATTTTCTCTGATGCAGGTTACAGAGAGCAAATAGAAAAACCACCAGACCATGGACTAATATCTAGATCTGATTACTGTAATTCCTGCAGTGATTGTTGTGTTTCAAAAGCAAACTCTTCACAAAAGACCTTTTCAGGATGGGAGTATTTCTTGGAGGGGTTTTGCCTTGTGGACTCCACTGCCTTCAGAAACCAGGTGAAGACTGTCAGGAAAAAATTGTGGCATGTGGAGCAGAGTTTGTGGAGGAGGACTGTAAAATGGAGTGTGCTGCGAGACTGATCTCTCTCTGCAGGGTGGTGAACGTTACAAATAAGTAGAAAGCTCTCTACACATTTGGCAGACCTCAACATGAAGTCAAGGTCCATAAAAATGTGGCATCTGTTGGACGCATACTTATTTATCCTTTTGCAGATTAACTCTTAAGATCATTGGAAACCAACTTTGTCTTGCATCCTATATAAGCTGGACTGGATTCACCTGAGGAGAAATGGCATGAAAGTGATGTTTCATTGCCCTCATTGTAAGAACTACATGTGGAGTTACAATGGACCACACTCCACCTCCTACCCAGCCTATATCAATCCCTCACTTCACTTCACCTTTGTGCCAAATGACATCACACCCACCATCTCCTCCCTTCTTTTAGTCTGTGCTCACCCACGGGGGGGGGGGGGGGCTCTGCTTCATGTGCCCACTCACAAGCCATACAGAACTCCAACCCAGTATTCCAGAGTTCATCTTTGCAAATTCTTGGGAATCATCCACACTAACAAGGATTTATTTGATATATTTGATATATTTGATTTAGATTCCTAATCTGAACAGCTGATTATTCAATAATCGACAGATCATTTGACTTTCATTTTTTGAAGACCTAGTTTTTACTGTTTTTATTAACTTGAAAATACAAAATATAAAATGCAAATGTAACTAAACGTTACCATGTTCTAAGTAGTTGAATACTTTAAAATGTAAAAATCAGGAAATCAAGGCAGGAATTCTACTGATCTCAAACCCAAACATCTTCAGCACATTATTTGGGGGTCTAATTCTTTTAGAGGGGACTGTATGTAATATTATAGAGTAAAATTCATCCACTGTCTCTGAAATTATTTCATCATAACTGTATTTAAGGAAATTCAAAATATTCAGAAATTAAAAAAAGTAAGTAAATGACAAGTGTGCACTGAGAACACTTGAACTTCTCCACCTGGGTTGCTGCAGTGGAATATCTAGGTTGTAAAAGTAAACACACTCCTATTTCCATCTTTTTTCATAGAAACAAAAGAAGCCCAGGCTAAGGATGACGGTTTACACAATTCAGCTATTCAGAATAAAACTAAATCTCCATTCAATTGAAGGGTTGGGCATTGATGGGTAGCAATTTTACCATAACACACATGGACATGGTGTGTACATACTGTGCCAAAGAGACCCACTGAGGCTGCCGGGCTACAGCACACAGAGGGAGAATGAGAACATCCTCTATTCACAGAGAAAATGGAAGAAAATCTCCCTCTCTTTCTCTCTCACTCACTTTTTCTCTTTCTCCTCAGAGTATTTGTCTTAAAGACAGAGATAAACGGCAGTGGTTTTATTAAGTCGCTGATGGGGCGCTTTGGCTGTTTGTGTGTCCTTCCATCCCCCGGATTTTCTCAAACCGACAGCAACAAAATAGCTTTCTCTTCTTTTTCTCTCTTTCTTCAGTCTCTCTATACATATACACACAATATGAGCTTATACACAGAGCTCTGGACAGAGATTTCTTCATCTGAAGGCTGATATGAAGTGTCCATATATACAGTATCATTATAAAACACTCGCCTATCACATATTTTGTGGGGGAAATCCTTTAAAAAATCCCTGAGACCCCCAACAAAATGCACCCTGATATTCCTGCATTCAGTATTAACAGTGACAATGGAATGAAAGAACTAGACATGTGCTGATATTCCATACTGAGTTATATCACATTATTCACACATTCACTCACAATATTAATGTATTTTTGTGAGATTCTTGGCCGTCGTGTTGCTCTGTTCTTTCGAGCACAGGGATCCACAGGTATTCAGTGATCAGGTTGGGGGACTGTGAAGGCCATTGCAAAACCTTCAGCTTGTGCCTCTTGAGGTAAAATTGTGGATTTTGAGGTGCGTTTAGGATCATTATCCTGCTGCTGAAACTCCTCTTCTTTTCATCTTCGGCTGTTTAACAGAGGCTGTGATGACACTTGCTTCTAGAACTTGCTGGTGTTCAATTGAATGAATTTTTCCATCTACCAGTGAAATGTTCCCCCTGCTATTGGCTGCAATGCAAGCACACACCATGATCCATCCACCCCCATGCTTAACAGTTGGAGAGGTGCAGTTTTAATGAAATTTTATTAAAAAATATCTTTGTCCATTGCAGCCAAATTGTTATATTTTAACTTCACCCCTCCACAGTATCTGTTTCCAAAACGCAATAGTCTCGTGAGGATGCATTTCAGGTGTTCTTCTGATGACTCTTCCATGAAGGTCAGAAAGGCAGGTGTAGCTGCACAGTAGAACGGTGCACCAACACTCCAGAGTCTGCCTAATGTTCCAGAAGGTGTTTTGCCGTAAAAAATTGGCTTTTTCTATGGAATCATTGGATTGAATCCTATGAGCAGATCTGTCTGAAAGTTTTATTGGTCTTCAATCAAATTTGACCCCACCATTTCTTCATTTTTGAAATATACTGTTATCAACACAATGTTTGTGGACACCCCTTCAAATGAAATATTCGGCTACTTTTTGGTGCAGCCACTGGTAATATAGATGCGCACACACACACACACACACACACACACACACACACACACACACACACACACACACACACACATCCTGTAGACAAGTACTCTCTGGAGAAGATAAAATATTAGCACCATGCCTAAGGTGTGAAATTACATGATAAAGGACAATTAGGCGTGTCACCATGATTATATTGTACAACAAGTCAAAAACATAGCATCATACAATAATTTTTGCTGACCCTAATATCAGTCATTAATTTTTTCTTAGCAAGGAGATTACATTAATGATAATATTCCACACTTTGTTCAAAACTGTGTTTGTATTTTACATTTTAATTGTATAAAATATGTAAACATGTTTTATTCCAGTTCCAGTGCCTGAATATTATTCATTAAAAAAGTTTATTGCTCTTTAAAATGGTGTAAATACTGCATTATTTTAATGTATATTATTACAAAATCAGTGTCATAAAATTTAAATGGAAAAAATATTATTTAGCATAATTATTTCTGGGACAAAATATCTTCCCTCAAAATTTTTGCTTATTGTTACAGGCCTTTAGACAGTACATCCTAAAAAAAAGCACACAAGTATATAAACAGCAAATGAAGAGCAAGCTGATAATGACCTGCTTGCACTCCAGTCAGTGTCTGAATGTAGGCAGTAATTAAAGAAAACTGCACGATCATGTTTCAATTAGCCTAATGTTTCTGGGATAGAGCAGATAACTAATTATTCAGGAGAAGGTGGGTAGAAGAAATCAGTGTGTATACACACACACACACACTTCAGGCTGTGTATGATTGAGTTTGACACTTAACTCTTAAGGCTCCACCCCTAAAAACAACCCGCTGTGCTGATTGTACCAATAGCTGTGTGAGGAAATGTGTGTGTGTGTGTTTGTGTGTGTGTGTGTGTGTGTGTGTCAGTATTCATCCTCATCGTCTTAATCAGTGCTCCATTTCCTGTTTGGCTGATAAAGGTCGTCATCTGTCCATCAACCTGTGAGAAAGCTACAGACAGGAACACTCATCACCTATCTCTCTCTCACTCACTATCTGTTTTTCTCCACCTATCTGTCTCTCCCCCTCCTTTTCTCTATCCATCTCTACTTCTCTCTTTCTGTCTTCCTCTCTCCCCCCTTTACCTTTCTCTCTCTCTCTCTCTCTCTCTCTCTCTCTCTCTCTCTCTCTCTCGCTCTCTCGCTCTCTCTCTCCCTCTCTCTCTGTAGAGCAGGGCTGGGGGGCATGGTGAATTAACAGTGTTTTGTTAAATTTAGACATGTATGTGATTAAAAGAGAGAGGGCATTTACTTGTTCTTTTTAAGTGAACTCAGGAGCAGAACAGCATTGAGAGCCAGACAAACACACACACACCCACACACACACACACACACACACACACACACACACACACACACACACACACACACACACACACACACAATAACCCTGGAGGTTTGGAGAAACACCGCCTTCATTTGTCCTCTGCGACCTGCTCTTATACACACAGTGTATGTGCTTGAGAGTCACACAAGCACACAGTCACCTGAGAACCTGAAGGGCCCATAAAAAAAAATTAGTGTTCCTTAAATAAGAGTCTGACAAGGTACCACAATGCTCTGATATACAGAATATAGAACCCATTCTGTGCAGTCTATAAATGAAAACTCAATGGTAAAACCAGCCTGTTTTGAAGAAAAAACTGTCTCTACTCTCCAAGGAAAGACGTTCTACTCGTTTTTGGACCATTGCTGAAAGGATATGAACACAACACACAGGGTGTAAATTTCCAATATTATAACAATATATGGAATGAACCAAACTGCCTCATTTACAGTTACAAATACATTTACATTCATGGCATTTAGCAGACGCCCTTATCCAGAGTGACTTACAAACAGTGCTTTGCAAATAGACAACATCCCTTTAACTAAAATGATCCTGCCCATTAATCATGTGATTCTCCTGAGACGCTTATGAGCCATTTTATACAGGCACTTTTATTAACGCTCAGCTGTAGATGAACAAGTGCTGTCGCATTTCTCTCTTCTTTCTTTCTTTCTTTCTTTCTTTCTTTCTTTCTTTCTTTCTTTCTTTCTTTCTTTCTTTATTTCTTTCTTTCTATTTCTGATTTTTGTGAATTGATTCTGAATTGTCTATGTCTGCTTCACAATGCATCTAAGAATAAACTATTTCCATACCCTAATAAGCACAGACACACTCCAGGATAGGGCTGAGTTTATCAAACTATGTTTCAGTTTCATAAGATTAGATATATAATCCTACTTTCACTTATGAAGACAGATCATCTAGTAGTCAGTAGACTTATTGAATTCCATAAGTAATTCCATCAACTTTTACCTTAACAGTATCTATCTATCCATCCATCCATCCATCCATCCATCCTGGCATATCCTTGTTCTTGTTTCAAAGCAACTGATTCAATATTGCACTGACCAGTGGCCAGATGAAGTCTGTGACCTAAACAATGCATCCTCAGCCAGTTGTTCAGTTGAAAGTAGCTGGTCTGGAAAATGTATACTTACACTCCAGTATGACTCACAGGTGCAGCTGAACCACATATCGGTGGTCAGTGCGATTGAGACACTTTGGTGAGACGGCGGCGAGACTCTCTTTAATGTCAGTACACATTTCATGCAGTTCTTCTCTCAAATTCCGACTAGGTAACTTGTCATTTTGGTGAAGGGATTTGAGCAGCTGTATAAAGCCCTTGTTTTTCACAGTTTTGAAAGGGACCGTGTCTTTAAATGATATGCCACTGCTTTAGTAATGTCACACCACTGCTCACATTTTCTGTCACAAGGCATAGCACGGGTATACAAAATTTTGAATGCAGTTTGTTTTGGTGCAGGAGGCTGGGGATGCCTCATCTGGGATGCAGCACACAGTTTCTCACACTCTTTGTACTGCAGTTTATGGCACTGTTGTAAATGGTGGAATTGATTAGTAGTAGTACTCAAACCTTTTGTCTGGACTTTTTGTCTGGAAAAGAAATCCAATGGATCAATTATTTGGAGAAGGTTCACATTCAAAGTGTCAGATGAGCAGCAGAATAATGTATTCTGTATAGAATGCTGCAACAATCTACATCGGTTTAAATGATATTGTCTTACATCTCATATGAAAATATATCAATAATCCTTAAAACGTGATATATCACCCAGCCCTAATATATACAGTATTTTGCCTTGTTTGTCCTTATTTGTTACAGTACAACCTCCATTAAAATGTTTTAATCTGAATTGTATGGGACACATTGGCACAAAATACTCTAAAATAGAATACAAGTGAAAAATATTTATTAAAAAAATTGAGAACAATTGGCATGTGCATAAGTATTCAGCCCCTGCTATGAAGCCCCTAAACAGTTCCGGTGCAACCAATTACCTTCAGAAGTCACATGCTTAGTGAAATGCTTAGTCCTGCTGTGTGCAATCTGTGTGCAATCTGTCAGTATACACAAACCTTTTCTGAAGGCCGCAGAGCCTGCAACACTAAGCAAACAGCACCATGTAGACCAAGGACATAACCAAAAAAGTCAGGGACGAAGTTGTTGAGAAGTACATGCTGGTTTTGAGTTGTCTCTCTGATGATCCCCTGGAGCACCATCAAATCCCTTATCATCAAATGGAAAGAACATGACACCACAACAAACCTGCCAAGAGACGATCGCCCACCAAAACTCTCAGACTGGGCAAGGAGGCCATTAATCAGAGAGGCAGCACAGACACCAAAGGTAACTGTGTAGGAGCTGCAGAGTTCCCAAGCAGTTACTGGAGTTTCTGTCCATATGACCACAATAAGCCATTCACTCCAGAGAGCTGGGCTTTAAGAAAAAAAAATACTTATAGACACAAATAGGGCTCATTTTGAGTTTGTCTGATGAGAGATGAGAGCAAAATTGAACTTTTTAGGCCACCAAGGAAAACGCTGTTTGGCGTGAATGTCTGGTGTCAATTCGACACTTCAAATTAGCCCAAGAAAACCATCCAATCATGCTGTGGGGACATTTCCGCACCAGGAACTGGGAAACCGGTGTGAGTTGGGAAGATGGATCTGTCAGTGATTTGAGCCTGGGACAGAGATTAATCTTCCAACAGGACAATGACCCAAAGCCTACTGCTAAAGAAACACTTGAAACAGGTTACAAAATCCTTTGTGAATGCTGCTTAAGTGATCAGGTGGTAACAGTTCTCTAAAGTGAATAAAATCTTAATCAAAAGTTACTTAACAGCATTAGTCACCATGCCTTTGTTAGTGAAAA
Organism: Acestrorhynchus altus; assembly: GCA_034509495.1. Taxonomy (NCBI): domain Eukaryota; kingdom Metazoa; phylum Chordata; class Actinopteri; order Characiformes; family Acestrorhynchidae; genus Acestrorhynchus; species Acestrorhynchus altus. The sequence goes on along the minus strand of CM067504.1, from coordinate 29,515,646 downwards.
AAATGATGACATATCTGAGGAAAAAGCACTACCAACCCCCCACCAAGACCATATCACACATCACATGATGTACCTTTCATTCATCCAGACTGAGCATCTCTGTCTCTTTCTTAACTCTTTCTTCTTTTCTTTCATTGCCTTGCCTTCCCTTATTGGTCTGGTCACGGCTGTCATCTTCTAATGGGGTTTGTGCCTGTTCCTCCTGAGACCGACTCTTTTCTTCAACTTAAAATGCCAGTAGGCCTAAATCTTTACCCTAACTTTCTTTTTTTTTTTTTTTTACTAAAAACTCACTTTAAAAAGCTAAAAACTAATAAGATGACCAGGGTAAGGCTGGCATGGTGAGAGAGGACAGCGCAGGATTTAGGGCTCTGTGAGGGCACTGGCCTGGATTTACTTAAATTTCAGAGTTATTTAAGGGTCAGTGAGAGAGAATCACATAATAACGTGTGTGTGATCATTGTGTCACAGAGCTTTTTTTTAAATAGTCCACAATCAAAAACATACTTGGAAAACTGCTAAAAACCTGAACTACTAAAGCAACTTCCAAACTGCCACATTTAAACTGTTTGCTTGACAGCACTGCAGTACAATGGGAGATTCCAAGGGGCTCAGTGCAAATCTCAGAGTGATGATTGTGGATTGTACACAAGTTAGCAATGTTACCTGGAGTAGTTTCTAAACAACGGTTTAAAGACCATTAGGTCAAACAACTCTAAATAACTACCCAGTTTTGGAAGTTATAACCCATTTGGCAAACTCTGAAGAGAAAGGCTCAAATGATCATCCTCAGCTGAGAGCAAATTGATCTGGATGGTCAGGAACAACCCATGAACCACCAAGGAACAGCCCCGCTTTCAACTTGAAGCTGCCAACTCAATGATCACTATCACTGTTTACACTCAATATTGAGTTTTACACTGCATTGCCTTGGACTACCTAGTTTTGATATAACAACATAGCACAGCTTGTTTATGTAGCATTATATAGCAACTGTTGTCTTGTATTGGGTCTCTCCACTCTTCTTCTAAACTTTAGAACCCTGACTTGAGACTCTAGGACTTGTTCTCCAAATGAAACACAAAATTTACTTTAACCTGAAAAGAGGAATTTGGAGCATCATATTAAAACAAATATGAACAAATAATAAGTGTGCAAATGTGACAAAAAAATAAATCTAATCAAATGATTAATATTGTCATTAATTTCAACTTTAAAGCTTCTGCAACCAGACAGCAAGTTACTACAAAAGAACACATTCATGGCCAGAGCATGAATAGGTCATTTCCGCCAATAATTTTTAACATCCAATAAATTCCACCTGTCTGGCTGCTGTCCTGTCCAAGGTCTGCTCTATAAAGAGAAGCCTTCACTTAAAGAGCTGTCTCTGTCTCGGTCCATAGATCAGCTCTCAAGTACATAGCCATCAGAATCAGGTTAAGGAGCTCTATTCACATGTTCAATGAGGCATAGGCCAGAGCCCAAATTGGAACAGAGTCAAAGATAATGTACTGTGGATCTGGGCCTAATTTTCAGCACCATGGACAGCCAAATGCTTAGACTAAATTTGTTGAAGTGGGACTTTTTTGCTTTCTTTACAAGGCAGTCTTCTATATGCATATTTTTTGAAACACACACACACACCACACACACACACACACGCACACAGACACTGTGCTGTAGAATGATAAATCCCTTTGAACAATTGCTTCCTTTTCCTTTTCTCATTCTTCACAAGCCAAACGAACTTTAATTGATGCTCTGTATATTGTCAACTCTGAGCCAAAAAAATCTGAGTGAATGTCTTTCAAAGGCTGGTCTTGCGATCAAGTGTCTGAAACACAGCCGCTGGAGCCACAGCAGACAGACAAGGAGGAGGAGGAAGAGGTGGAGGAGGATAGGGATGAAGGCTACCCAGATGAGTATCCCGCTGCTGAAACGACAGGTCTGGATTTCCTTTAATTGCTCACCATTATACCCCCTGAGGGACGTAATTAACACAGGATGAATCTTTTGATAAAGTAGAGGTACACGGGCCCTGCATCGACGAAACATTTTTCTATTCCAAAAGCTCTCTCTTCTCTCCAAATTTTAAACATGGGAGGTGTTCCAAAAGAAGCCTTTTAAGTGGAGATGAGAAACAGCAGATTGATTAAAGATGAAACTAAAGATGTTGGTGTAAGATAAAAATAATATTTAATAGCGAGAGTGAGATTGTGTGTGTTTGTCTGTGTAGAGCTGCTCTATTTTATTCTACACTCTAAAAATGATGCTACAATAATTTCCTTAAAGCAATTCCATAGATTAACCACAATAACCATATTCCATAGAATAAACATTTTTGTAAAAAAGATGGAAAATGTTGGATACCTTTACATCCACTTCTTTAAACCTGAAGTGTCAGATGTGCGGAACTTACAGAAGTAGGTGGAGGCAGAAGTACATGCAGAGTTGTATTTATTAATAGATTACACAGATAACTTGCACTAACCATCACGACGAGACGAGTAGACAAGAAGACTGACAAGGACAGACTCAAACAGCAGAACTTGAATAATGAGACATGATAATGAACCTGGACTTGATGATACATGAGACACAGCTGGGAATGGGCGGAGACAGGACATGTGCTCAGAAGCAGGAGGGGAGGTAAACAAAACAAAGATCAGACCAGAGCGACAAGATAGATATGTGACACAAAGGTTCTGCACACACACCTCTTTCACAAAAATGCTTCTTCATGGAAGCAAAAGCGGTTCTTCTATGGCATCACTCAAACAATCATTTGTAGCACCCTAATTTCAAGAGTGCATATCAGTATTTTGTGCAACAAAAGACATTGTTTACTATAATACAACCTAGAAAAGAAATTAACTATTTGGACAAAAGTACTGGGACACCTGCTTCATTCGTTGTTTCAAGGGTATTTAAAATTTTGTCCTGCTTCTGTTCAATTAATATACAAAAAATGACTTTTTTTGATTGCATTAAGTGATAAGTGTTCACCATGACGTTGAATGATCACCACTCTTCCTCCTACCAACTCCCCAACTCCTCTCAAATGTACTGGATGGAGCAACATCATTCCAGAGAACACAGTTTCACAGCTCAATGCTAGGGGGCTGTGCACCCCTCTACCAATGGCTGATAATAGGTGGTGCCAAAAGGTCCATCTTCAAATATTGATGTGTATACTATGTGTATACTATGTGTATACTATGAGTATACTATGGCACAATACTGTTTTGCTTGGAACATTTTCTGAAGAGTTTAGGTTAAAAAACGTGGATTTTCTGAACTTTTGGACTTTTAAAACTATCCATAGACTTCACTACCTGGAGCCTGAGATTCCACACCTTGTCTAAGAGTTAGTAACAGTTATGTACACCATATGTCCAAACATTTGTAGACACTACTATAATTTGCACCCATTGCTGACACACATGAGCCAATGCACACACATGTATATATATATATATATATATATGAGATGTATATATTTTATATACTTTTGGATGTGCTGGGGACGAGGCATGGTGGTTAACATCCAACATCCGGAGCTCACTAATACTTTTTTTTGGCTGAATGCAATCAAATCCTCACAACAATGCGTCCAAATCTAGCAGAAAGTCTTCCAAGAACAATAGAGGACATCCTTGATTTTGGAAGAAAGAATGAATGAGCAGGTGTCTCAATACTTTTGACCAAAAAGCATATGTCAGGGTTAAATCATACTGTGGGAACTGGAAATGAGTAAATTGGTGACCTTGGGGTGGGGGGAGTTGGGGGTGAGATCCATACCTAAATACTTGACATAACCACCGTCAGATACTTTAACAGTGACTCAGTGACTCTGTCCACGTCTTCATAAGCTGCCTCTCAGCCAGTCTTCTTAATGACATATCTGAGATACAGTATATGACATATCTGAGCACTACCCAACACACTCTTGCTAACTAACACACACACACACACTGATTCATCCTTGGCAAAGGCAGATAGAGAGAGGAGAGAGCAGGCGAGCAGGGAGACAAAGTGGAGAGCGTAATTAAAGTGACGTGCCACCCATGTAAAACGCCAATAGGGTCAGAGCCTGTTAAAAGAGGGCAGCCTGAAGAGAGGACACTTAGAGAGGCACACTGGCAGCAGATAAGGCTTTTAGCGCTCTGTGTTAATGTGCATATCCATGTAAGAGTGTGTGTGTGTGTGTGTGTGTGTGTGTGTGTGTGTGTGTGTGTGTGTGTGTGTGTGTGTGTGTGTTTGCTTGTGCTCGCATGTGTGTGTCTGTGTGTCAGTGTCAGTGTGTTTGTGTGTCTGAACGTGTGTAAGGTCTTTAACTGGTCTAATCTAGATAAACACTCACATACATAGAAGCACACACACGCAAACACACACACACACACGCAAACACACAAGCACAAACACACACACACACACACACACACACACACACACACACACACACACAGTCATATCGTGTACCAGAGTGTGACCCAGAAAAAAAGTGAGTACACACTTGTGATATGACAGGGTAATTTCCCCACCTTGGACTAGGGGCCAGTTTACACCCTGCTAGGCCACCTCCAAACCATCCGTTACCATGGAGACCAGTCATTTAATGACTGATAACACCAAACGACTGAGAAATGACTGAGTAGCAGTGAGCGAGAGAGAGAAACAGAGAGGGAGAGGGGTAGAAGAAGGAGGGTGGGAGTGCTCCTGTGGAACAAAGGAGGTAATTTAGTATCGGAGGACAGTGTGAAGCCCGATTATGTCGTCAGTGTAAATGATCATTAATTTCCTTCTGTCTGACTGGGTGAGATTAATGCCTAGCTCTTCTACTGTGGCCTTGTAGAGGATTATACCATTTCTAAACTCCCCCCGTTTAAACTACGACTACCACCCAGCTCTAATGAGGAATAGTAAAGTTGGAACATACCATAACATTTATTAAGGTGTGTGTGTGTGTGTGTGTGTGTGTGTGTGTGTGTGTGTGTGTGTGTGTGTGTGCGTGTGTGTGTGTGTGTGTGTGCTCCTTTATATTCACTGACAGTAAGAATTAAGGCCAAGTAGGAAGTAACACAAGAAAGCTAATTAGAAAGACCAGCCCAGTCAGGTGAGCCTGAACAGAGCTTTAATTGGTCCGGAATTGTGTGCAACACACACAAAAACCACTTTAGTTTCACTACAGTCCTGAGAACGACCCACCACCCACATTATACCTGCTCTGGGGTCCTGATCACTGAAGAACAGGGTGAAAGGAGGCTAACAAAATATGCAGAGAAACAAATGAGCTACAGTGTGTAATTGTAGAACTACCAAGTGCTCCTGTATGTTAAGAGAAGCTCATAAAATGGACAGGGACTGTATCTGTGTCAGCAGTGGGTGCAACTTAAAGTAGCTAAATGCATTAATTAGAAGGTGTGTCCACAAACATTTGGACATATAGTGCATTTTAGACATAACTGTAACTTTGTCAGCGGTAATCTGTGCTTTCCTCAGTGAAACAGATAACTTGAGTTGGATCCCGTCAGGTCCAGATAGATAATACATGTTCTCATCCTAATGCCTCTTCTGCCAATTAGTCTTCATGGAAGCATCTATAAACACATATACACTGTGACCAAGAGTGGAGCTTCATGTCTTCCAAATGTGTTCCATTTTGTGCACCAGAGGCCATCATTTTAATACATTTCAGACATACTATCAGAAATGGCTTACATGTGCTAAGAGCGCCTGTGAAAGCTTTGATTTCTATCTTGCCTTTGAGAGCCTGCTTGGGCACATTTATCAGCCACTGATGCATTACGGCAAAAAAGCAGCCCCTTTCCCCTCATTCTACCTGGAGAAAAGCATCTAAAATCTGCTGCAATCATGAAAAAAAACATGTCATTAACATAATAACATTCTCCACAAACCCCATCTTTACAGTTTGCTTTATGTGGATATTTATTTTTGTAACCACAAAATCCACCCACAAATCCATGCTAATGAGTGAACACATTCAGCAAACTTAACTAAGCCTGCCGTTGGACACTTAACAATTTTAACCCTGAAGCCTGACCAGTGATGCATTCCGAGACAATGGGCCTCATTCAGCCATTTAGAAGAAATCTCTCCTTAAAACTCTAGCCTTTACAGTCAGTAGTTCAATTTAAAAGTTTCTGATCTCAGTTATTAAAAAGCTTATTTTTTTTGTGTTTATGGTGCTCGCTTTACAAAGAAATGACATCAAGCCCAAAGGCCAGAGCACACCAGCCAATCACACTTTAACACATACACCAATGACAATACAAGAGGTAACTTATATAACAACTGTGCAATAGAATTGCTTCTTCATTTATATTTACATAGTGTTAGAAATGTAAGGGGTTAATATTTTGAAACTATTATGGTAATTGAGTTTAGCTGTACACTCTGGATTAGAGTATCAATCAAAATCCCCAGAAATGAAAATGACATTCTGCACAAGAAAGCTTTTTCAAACAAATGAATTAAAGAACTGCATTCTAGTACAGATTATACAACTGTACACGTTAACTATAATGAACAAAGTATATCAGTTTAGTATCAGCTCAGATCCTGAACAGGCCTTCCAAATGGTGTGTAGAACACAAAAACAAAATACGGCCTGACAGACTTTTTAATGGACTAATTTTCTCTAATTTCACAATTGGCTACCTTTCCCACATCCCAGGGCAATGGAAGTGAGACACTGCAGATGTTTTAATTTGGCAGATGTTCAAAGTTGAAATGTGATAATGGGAAGAGTAGTGTTTAGATAATACTGGACCACTACACTTAAATATCTGAAACACTTTACTGCATTTAAAAGTCTGCAGAAGAAATGTTTATACACTATATGGTCATATGGATGATCACCACCCCAACTTTCCCCACGACGTTTTGGATGGAACACCATCACTCCACAGTTCCCCTACTGCACAGCCCGATACTAAGGGGCTTTATACCCTGCTAGCCTAGAGTTTCTCTGCTCCAGAGAGTCCTTTTCTAATAGACGGACTTCGTAACAAGCTGTGTGTGTACATGAGTTTTGTGCACTAACGAGTCCAACTTAATGTAGATGAATGCAATTATTAGGAGGGGTGTCCACAAGCATGCATACAGTGGATATACAGTGTGCATTTCTTTTTATAAAGTTTATGTATCAGTATCTGAAGATATTCACAAAGAAAATATTGCCTATCAACATGGCCCACAATCCATCCATAATTACAGCTCTGCACAAAATTCCATATTGATTTATAAAGTTCTTTTCACAACAGCTGATCTAACAGTGTAGAAGATTTACACAGATTCTGGTCAGGGACTGTTTTGAGTGGCAGATGTGGTGAGGAAAACTCCCTCAGATGAAGAGGAAAAAACCTCAAGAGGAACCAAGAGAAACCCATCCTCAGGACAGAAATCAAATTCAGATATTAATTATATGAATTGAATTCACATATCACATGGATTCATATATGGACCACACATTTCTAGGTCTAGGTCTTATACATTAAACCTGAAAACCTGCACACCTGATTTAATATCCAAACAATCTGAATCTGAAACTTGAACTCAGAGGCCCTGAGACAATTGCCTTATGGTAAATATGTCAGCTGTCTGTAGGAATATGACTGGCTCACAGGGAGAATACTTCACGCATTTAGATCTGGGCTAAAGACGGCTTTGGCAAAACAATTTGAGCACTGCAAGCCCCAAAGGGCAGATCACAATTTGCTATGGCTTCTAAGCATGCACACCACATGCCTTATACCTCTCAGACAGAGCCTGCTGATTGGTGAACATGTGATCATCATTGGATCTTGCACATTATTTCAAATCCTGCAATGCGCAGGCCTGATGGGAAATTAGCGAAATGGCTTCAAACAGAGCTGGGACAGTAATACACACTTGCACTGCTGAGCTGATACCTCTGGAATGAATGCTGAGGGATGTTGATTTGGTTCATGCTTGTTTAATTAGACTGTTTGGAGCCTCGAAATATGGGAAATCTTACAAAATTACAGAAATTCTATTGAGATGTAAAGAAAGTAAAGTATCTACTTTCTGAAGTATTTGGATGGAACTAAATTTGAGTTCAAACTCAGAACTCAAAATTTCATTCCTGATTAAAGTGTACAAATCTGTATAAAACTGACCCCTCTGCTCCACCCTATCGTCAATGTTCCCAACTTCGCCTCCTTTGCAGCTCCAGATGTGTCTAGTTTGTGTATATATAGCCCTTTGTTTCAGCGTGTCTTTGTCTGTCATTGTGTGTGTGTGCAACACAGTCACGTTTTGACCTTTCGTGTCAAGCTTCCGAGTCAGTTTGGTTTATTTCTTGTTTCATCTTGTGTTTTGTCTGTTTATGCTTCAGTTTTGGTTTGTCATTTTCATTCTTTGTATTTTGGTTCGTTTGTTAATAAACCGATTACCCTGTCTTAACATCCACTCCCTGCTCTCCCCATTCATGACACCCAACCTGGACCATCAGCACCCAAATACTAAATAAATACTTACAGGCTTTCTATTAAGTTAAAAGGTAAGGAAAGTATCTTGTTGAATTTGGCAGTTTTAATCAGACCTGAAATGTTCAAGAAAAATAAATATCACTAAGTCTATGGTCAGATAGATACATGGCTCAAATAAAACCACCGTTAAAGCAAAAATACTTAAAATACATTTGTTTTCACCAAATTTCACCAGAAGACCAGCAATCCATTTATAATGTCCTCGTGCATTAAAGATTGGAGTAAAATAAAATACTGCACAGATAGAATCTACTTCAGGTTGATCTGTCATGGAAAAAAGTTTACTTTTGTATCAAGCAAAAACATTCAATTAAATTTGCCACACATGACATTGCATTTCTTGTAATGTGAATATTGCATATGCCCACATTACAATGACAATACTGAAACAATATATTGTGCAGCTCTAATCCCAGACATTTTCCGTCTGGATTATCAGGCTTGGCACTGCTGATATTGCAAGATGTTAGGCCTCACATATTTAAATGGGAGTGGCACCATTTTTATTTTCTTCTTAATTCAGTTATAGAGATGTAAAAACAATGTCCTGTATGTCTTGCATAAAATATCAAGTAACCATAACCATTTTTATAATACCTTCTGTGATGTAGATTTCAAAAACATTAAACTCTTCAGTTTAATGTTGTTCACCACCATATTAAACAATTCTGACTTGCTAAGTTCTGCTATAACAACAAACCATGCTGAATAATTTTGATTATTTTAATTGGAATATTCTGCAATCTTAAAACTGGCAGAATTCTCCTTTAATCAAAGCAGTCAGGTCTTAAGATATTTAAAAAAAGGCAGAAAGATGCCTCTCTAAACTTCCATTCTATACGATAAATAGACACTCTTTCTTTTCTCTCGCACACACAAACGCACATACACAACAGGTAAAACACATAATTATTCTCAGCCTGAACCTGTCCACCATTTAAATATTTTGACATTTCTGTAAAGTTCACTGGGCTGGCAATGAATTCTAGGTAATTTTGCATGGCTGTTGCGACCCAGCGCTCACCTAGCTGAGCTTCACTGATCCTCTCAAAACTCTTTCTCCTGTTTATCCTTCTCAAGCCTGCAATTTCACACCATTTATAGTTTTAAAAAAACATCCAATTACAAAGCCATTAAATCCTCTAAATACAAAAGCTGGACTCTAATAGAAGCTGAGAGCCAACATATGGTGATTAACCAGAACAGCAACTGACAAATCAAAATAACAACAGAGCAGTCTAACTTGAACCAATGACCAGTTTAGAATATTAAACACAAACTTAATCCGAACACGAGGGGAATAAATGAAAGCTGTAACCCAAGAGAAGCCATGTGTTGAAAAGGTTTGGTGTATGTAAGCAGTCCGTGTGACCCATAAGCAGAAACCTCAATATTTTTTTGAATAAATGTTTTTCTGATGTCATTGCATTTATATACATTGACTGACTAAAAAACAACAACACACACCCAGATAGACAAGTCACATTGTCTGTTTAAACGCTGGCTCTTGGCACAGGAGGGCTTAAAAGCGCTTCTCCTGCTGCCTTATAAAAAAGGCTTTCAGAGGCTAGTTTTGGGTAGTGTACCTCTTGTTGAGTGATCATTGACTGCTGGACGTGCCTCTGCGATGCACTGGAAGACATTTTGCACAACTGACAGACTGAAAGAAGCAGGATGGTTGTCTTCATGAATTATCCGCCATCTAGACAGATTTTACCAAGCTGTTAAGAGGTGCTGGGAGCAGAGGTTACATGAAGACATGCCCACACGGAAAACATGACTGAAATCGTATTGTTCTTAGCAATGAATGCAGGTTCTGTTTGGGATTGGTTTGAGTATGGAGGCCTTGTGGTAAGAGATTCAATCTTGCTTTTACTGTGTAGCAACACACTGCCCTGGAGTGATGATCTGGAGTGTCATTGCAGACGATAGTCACCCCTAGTAGCGATACAAGGGACACTAACAGGTCAGCCATATCCTGTGGCCACATGTGTTTCCTTTAATGGCAGGGATTCCAACTGGAAATGCTCATCCACACACATTGGGTATTGTAGTAATGTCATTTCCAGATTGGAACCTGTAGTCCTCTATGCCCAACCGTATCCCATCTTGTGTACTAGCTAGAGGCAGCCCAACAGGGCACTAGAGTAAAATATCATCAGTGTAAATGTAAAAGTATGTAGTGTTTCAGCCTCTTCTTGAACAAGGCACAATGCAAGACAGTCAATCAAACCAGACCAAGCTCGGGAAAAATATCAGGAAGGTGGATTATCACCACCCCAACCCATCCTAAATGTGTCAGCAAAGAATGCATTCATGAGAAGGGGTGTCTTCAAACATTTGGACATACAGTCCAAATACTGAATGATATACAACGGATTCAGTCCTGATTTTAGTACATATACTATACATGTTCTGTAACACACATAGACATCAAACACCTCTGAATGTCTATCAGATCCCCTGAAAAGCTTTACAACTGAAAGAAAGGTCTGATCTCCACCCAGCTGCTGATCCCATTGTTAGCTTGATGCATTAACGTGAAGGAACGGCCTTCAGCTCGTAAAGATAAAACACACAAAATGTATCTCTCCTAAGCATCGTGCACAAACACACACTAACACACAAACACTAACACGCTCTGGAAAGTGCATATAACAACCTAGGGGTATCTTGCTCTATGGCCAACAGTTAATGTGAGACCACACTCCAGTGAATCTGAGAGAGTGAGTGTGGGTGTGTGTGTGTGTGTGTGTGTGTGTGTGTGTGTGTGTGTGTGTGTGTGTGTGTGTGTGTGTGTGTGTTATATCTACTCTTGTCTTCATAAGATGATCTTTTCTGTAAGTCTGTGTTGTAAAGTTTCAAATTTTTCTAAAACTGAGGTGTGGAGAACACATGTGTCACACACCAGTCACAAATGGGCGGGAGCAGGAAGATGCCTCCAACACAGAGCCGGTCCCATATACTGACATTTAACAAGACAAATCTGTCTCTCCCTGTTCCTGTATGTTCTTCTTTCCTCCTCCTCTCATTCAGAGAAAGAGAACAAAAGCAGATGCTGAAAAGCTGCCGCCGGCTGAAAGTCATGTTCCCTCCTTTGTGCCCTTATTTCCATCATCATGATACTGCTGTTAGGACAAAGGATTTGGATAGAGAGAGAGAGAGAGAGAGAGAGAGAGAGAGAGAGAGAGAGAGAGAGAGGAGAGATAGAGAGAGAGAGAGAGAGAGAGAGAGAGAGGAGAGAGAGAGAGAGAGAGAGAGAGAGAGAGAGAGAGAGAGAGAGAGGGACTGACTCCAAGACAAAAGCACGGACTTCTTTCTGCAAAGCCTGGATAAGAGATTCAGAGAATGAAAGAGGGAAAGAGAGAGCGAGAGAGAGAGAGAGAGAGAGAGAGAGAGAGAGAGAGAGAGAGACAGAGAGAAAGAAATTGACAAAGACAGAAACAGAATAAAGAGAATTACAAAAAGAGAGCAAGTGAGACAGAGAGAAGACAGATCATTACAGAAAGAGAGTGAGGTAGAGAGGGACTTACCAAAGGGAGAGAAATGAGAAAGGAACAGAGTGAAAGAGAAAGAAGGTTAAGAGAGAGTTACAGAAAGAGAATTGTGAGGGGGTCAGTAAGAGAGTGAGGGAGAGAAAGACCGAGACAGAAGGAGAGGAGACAGAGCTAAGATCAAGAGACAAACAGAGAGGGGGTAGTTCAGAAATTCTTTCACTTTCTGAAAACACCACTAAAACTGTGGCTTGGGCCACTAAGGAAACACACACACACACACACACACACACACACACACACACACACACACACACACACACACACACACACACACAGTGCTATGCTGCTCATCACACTGGTCATATTTGCTATGAGCTTCACACTTAACATCACTATCAAGACTCTTAAAGTTTGCACAGCCTGCAGCCCAGCACAGATCTGCACCCTTCTAACTGACGAGCTCACAAACTGCTCACTACACGTAGGGGTGGTGATCATCCAACATCCTGAACTCACTAACAGACTAGTCGCTGAATGAAAACCATTCCCTGGACAGCAGAGACAGAGATATACCCAATACTTTTTTAAAAAAATGAGAAAACAGTGATCATATTGGAGCAGGACACATCTGAGAACTTTTCAAAATCATGGTCAATTTGAGAGAGCACGTCACATTTTGCATGTGAACAAATAAACTATGAGTGTGGCATGAACTGTGCCTACACAAAAAAAATACTGTCACCTTTGGTAATAAAATAACGACATCCCTGATCCCGATAGAGAACTACATTTATTACTTTTATTTTTTTACTTATTTGAGGCATTGTCACATATTTTGATCAGACAAAAACAAAATAATTATAAGGTCACAGTCATACAAATATTTACATATTTATTAAATCTTTATGACGACAAATTTGAGTAGCCTATGATCTCCTGAAAATAACAATATCTGGCATGTGTGACTGTCTCCTATAACTACGTTCCTCATTTTCTGGTGTACAAAACCAAAAAGTAGAGTTCAAAAGGTCAAAGGGTGTTACTGAATCATTATATGACCATAATATTGTTTATCCAATCGATAATCCAATCAAAATTGAAGATGAAACTACTTTCTAATGATACTGGTAGAGCCATACATATAGCTGTTTTGGCCAGCGGCCATGGAACATTATGGTTGTCTGTCCACCAGAAGGTCAACATAGCACCAAGTAGCACACAGGCTGATAAAAACACTGACATGCATGTGTGAGCTAACAGAACCATTTTGCCAGTCGAGCTTAACTTGACTTCAGACACAGGAGATTGACTACGAGGATTCTGGCAGCTGGCGTTAGTGTTTCACAGAGCTATACTAAATGAGGTCATTCTGCGGAGCCATGACTAAAAGCTGCTAATTAGAGAACTAGGGTCTCACAAGCTAACTGAGTAGGTGACACACACAGACACACACACACACACACACAGTGATTAACCATTTCATTACTTTAAAGCTTACAACTGTAATGCACCATACAGAAACAATAGAAACAGACACATGTTCCAGCTTTGCCTTCAGTGTGCACTGGCTGTTTAAAGTGCATCCTACAGCAACAGGACAATTGCACACCAATATTAAATCCACTGGCCAGGGTGGTTTTGTGTTAAGGGGGAGAACACCAGTGAACCGTAAGATTATGGAATGCCAGAGGCTTATGACATATTAAGGAGTGTAAGTGTGTGTCTGTGTGTGAGAGTGTATGTGTCTGTCTCATCCATTCTTTGAAGCAGAAACTAAAAACATCTGAATGGAATAAATATCTGTTGGAATTAAACTATGTGGTGTGGTCAAACCCAAAGCTTCAACTCCTGAATATGTTGCTCTTTATTGCTTTAAGAACTGGAATCATGGCCTCACAAGAATTTACAAAAAACAAACCAAAAAACCAACAAAATTATTTTGAACAAGTAATGTCAAATAAAAACATGCACCAATCAACCATGATTTTGTCGACGGATAGTTGAAGCTGACACTGATGCACCCTGCGCCTGCAGGACAGCTTGAATTTCTTTGGAACTTGCTTGAGCTGCTTATCCACCATCCGACTATCTCAAGTGCTGGGTAACCTTGATCAATTTTTTCCTCCGTCCACGCCCAGGGACATTAGCCAGTGCCATGGGTTGTAAACTTTGATTATGTTATGACCGTGACAAAGGAACATCAAGATCTCTGGAGATGGACTGTAACCTTGTTCTCAAGTCCTCAGACAGTTCTCTCCTCTGTTCTCCATGCTTAGTGTGGCACACACAGACACAATGCAAAGATTGAGTCAACTTCTCTCCTTTATCTGGTTTCAGGTGTGATTTTTAAATTGCCCACACCTGTTACTTATCACAGGTGAGTTTGAATGACATCACATGTTTGAAACAAAGTTATTTACCCTCAATTTTGAAAAGGTGCCAATAATTTTGTCCAGCCCATTTTTGGAGTTTTAATTATAAAATAAATTTGCCTAATATATATATATATATTAGCAAATTTGACATAAGTGTATTACTGACAATGGAACTGGATACAGAAGCAGGAGTGTTGAGGCAAGGAGGTGGTCAAAATATCATGGCTGATTGGTGTATGTTTTTATTTGTAATGTATAACAAAATAATGTAAAAATAAGTAATAGGTGCAGAAACCTTCACCCTTCAAAGTGAATGACTCAAGTGGAAAAACAGCTCAAGCTAGCTAAAGGAGAACCTGGTTAAGCTTACTTCACCAGCTTAGCTCTTGACCAGCATAGGAACGTTTCATTTGGGTTTGATGAAGCTTGTTGTGCACATTTATGCAAACACTTATTTATCAAATTAAACTGACTATGACTCATATTTAAAAATAGGTGAAGATATTTTTCACTGTATACCGTTTACATCCCTACAGCCCATTGCATGTTATATAATAAAAAGATATGAATAAACATAATAGCACCCAGAGAACACACACACACACACACACACACACACACACACACACACACACACACACACACACACACACACACACAGTTCTACAGCTTAATAAGAATTAATCCCAGTATTTTTGTCATCCTCTTTCTGGAAATAAATCCTATCCAATACAAACAGATTTGTCCAGCCCATAGACCTGTCCAGTTTTATAATACTACCACTACTACTATGAACAAACACAGAGAGGGAGAGAGAGAGAGAGAGAGAGAGAGAGAGAGAGAGAGAGAGAGAGAGAGAGAGAGAGAGAAAGAAAGAAAGAAAGAAAGAAAGAAAGAAAGAAAGAAAGAAAGAAAGAAAGAAAGAAAGAAAGAAAGAAAGAAAGAAAGAAAGAAAGAAGTATCTATGCTGGAACTGTTTTGGCAGCTACTTGTTTATTACTGGTGAAAACTGGACCCAGTTTAGAGTAGCTTATCCCCTTAAATTGGAGGACTCGTGATCACTAATGTTTTTTACTATAACTGTCAACAATGTATGATTTATGGAATTAATGAAAGTGAGGATATTTTGCACAGGTAAGCATATTCTAGAACAGGTAGGAGTTAGGAGTCCTATTAGTCTAGTGTGGCGTACGTGCCTAACCAGGGAATCAAACCCCATTCTGATTCACCAGTTTATGTGGTGTTTGGTGTGGTGATATGAAACCTAAATCTAAATTTTTTTGCTGTCAAAACTTCTACTACTACATGAAATTTAAGCAAATGGCAATAATATATTATTACTGAACAGAACGTTATTTTGTAAACATTTTCCTTAAAGAATTGAGGGAATACTGAGTGTGGTACTATATATGATCCCTGTCACATTAAACCCTTGGTTCTCCAAAATTACAGCTAGAGAAGGAAAGGTAAAATTTATAGAAAAAGACAATAATAGAAGACTATGTAAAAGATTTAAGCATTTTGGACCCTTTAATTGGATAGATTCTACATTGTCAAAAGTGAAAATGAGATTTAAGGTGTGTGTGAAAAATTACACTGAAAATTAACTGACTTGTTCATCTTCAACAGGACACAGTAAAGAGTAAGACCAACTTGAAACCAGTGATTTATTCAGATGTAACTGCTGATTTGGACTTCTTTACTTGTCTACTTATTGTACTGCTACTCACTCTTTAGAATACATGAAATAAAGCAAGTGCTGTAATCCCATCACTTTAAACCACACAGATATTCAGATAGAAGATTAACTAAATAGAGCTACCTGCTCAAGGCACTTTACACCATTTTTTCCATCACACACCTGATGCAAGAGGATCCCTGATTTCCATGCACGCACGTGACGCACACACACCCACACACACAGACACACACCTACACACACACGTTTGAAGTCTTATCTGCGGGACAGTTTGGGCACATGTTACATCATTTCAATATGAATGAGGGTATGAAGGGGTGGGGGGGTCATAGAGAGCAAGGAAAGATGGGAAATGCGGTTTCACGCCAAAGAGGAGAGTTCTTCCATACGCTGTTACTGTGGGCTGCCTTTGAAGTCTGAGCTGAGTGTGAAATGAGCTGCCAGGTCACACACACACACTCACTCACACACACACACAGGTTTTTTGTTTCGATTTGTTTGTTTTGAAGCTGATTCTAACCCAGGCTCAACCCATGTCTTAACCTCACAAACCTCTTTCTATGCCTTAGCAACACTAACTCAGCTCTAATTAAAGCATTGACTGTAGTAGGGAGAATGGCTTCTGTTACACTCCAGGCTGGAATGCTGCCACTGTAATGTCCTTGTACAAACATGTTTGATGCAGTGCAATGATAATGGCACATTTTTCCATGGTTAACAGGAGAAAACTTAAAAGCACCACTACTCTTTTAAAGCAACCAGTCTGCTCTTCTAATCAGCATGACGTCACTGAAATTATAAGCAGGCCATTTTAAAACCCCACAAAAATTGAGGCAGCAGACTTTATGATAAATCAGAATTTTCAAAACTTCTGACACAACTGTACATACTCCTTTTGTGAAAGCATCTGAAGTACTTTGAACTGTATTTATGTAATAAAGACGCTTTACAAAGTAAATAAATAACATAATTATTCTTATTATTAATTCCTGGGTTAGTTTTTGTTTTTGTCCACTTTCTGACAATGTGAACATTTTTGTTTTGTTTGTTTGTTTTAGAGTACTACACTTTTTATCACATGAAATGACCAACAAAAATGTTCCAAAATGACTTTAAATTGTATATGGTTAAAAGGTTATGTTTTGGAGATATGAGTTTTCCCCCATACTTTTCATGTAGTTGCTGTTCTAGTTTAGTTATATAGTCTCACATTCAAAAGACAACACTTTCATTGATATGCTCACCACTGTGTACTGCTTATCCAAATCCAAACACATATTCACTCTTTCCCAAACCCCCTTCCACACACACACACAAACACACACACACACACACACGCACACACACACACACACAAACACACACACACACACACACACACACACACACACACACACAGTGAAAGCCCTCTAATTGCAAAGGAATAGAGGTGATAAAATGTGCTACTGCAAAGCCATTAGGTCTCAAGGCAGAGCAAAAATCCTTCCTATTTCCTTATTCATTTATGTATCTGCTCTGGCAAGTGCACACCCATTGTTTGCAAATTGTCAGCTTGGCTCTGTTTGCTGTTTTCAGTGTGTGTGTGTGTGTGTGTGTGTGTGTGTGTGTGTGTGTGTGTGTGTGTGTGTGTGTGCGTGTGCACATTTCAGTATCCTGCATTTGACAGAAATGATGTACATTCAAGCAGATTTAGCCATTGTAATTATGTGCATGAGGGCTCTTAATGCAGTCAGTTTGCACAGCTCCTACGTGTGAGTGCATGTTAGTGGCAGCACATAAGTGAGAGTGCTTATGTTGACGTTTGCATTTGCAAGTGTGTGTGTGTGTATGTGAGTGTCTGTGTGTATGTATGGAAGCATTGTAATGCCAAAGCACAAATCCCATCAAACAACAGAACACTGGGAGAAGGGCCAGAGGCTCAGATCAGAACCCGAGCCGGCTTTGAAAGGGAGAGAGAGAGAGAGAGAGAGAGAGAGAGAGAGAGAGAGAGAGAGAGAGAGAGGGAGAGACAGTAAGAGAGAGAGAGACAGAGACAGAGAGTAAGAAGGAGCGACAGAGGCAGAAAGACAGAGTGTGTGTAGGTTGGTGAATCAGGAGGAGGCGGCTGGAGAAGTATTGTTACAGCTTTGGCTTTGGGAGCATGACAATAGAAGCAGAGGGCGTTCTAAGACTCTGAAGGAAGTAACCTGCTCAATAAAAAACCAAAGGCTTTAGAAGCAGTTCCAATTAGCCCAGGATACTCGCTTAGATGTATTTGTTTCAAAGCGAAAGTGCTGTCCTCCATTTACGGCTTTTGCTGGCTTTATCTCGACAGCGACGGAGTAGAAATGAGGGTTAAAAATGCAGTGTAATGAGAAGGAAACCTAAAGAAAAACCAAAATACAGGAGTGAAAGAAGACAGGGATGAAGGGGAGAAGAGGGGACCAGGGAGTGAACAAGTGTTGGTATCAGAGCAGTTTAAACAAAGATGGGCAACAAATTAGATGGTTTAAGAATGTGTGTGTATATATATATATATATATATATATATATATATATATATATATATATATATATATATATATATATATATATATATCACTCTTAAAAATAAAGGTGTTTGAGGTGGTTCTATTAGCAATGCCACCTTTTGGCTCCATAGCCAAAGTGACTTTAAAAATGCTCTTTATGTCCACTATATACACTATGAGTTTGTGGACACCGCTTCTAATGAATGCATTCAGCTAGTTTAAGTTGCTGACACAGATATTGAAACACACACAGCTTGTCTATTCCTCATAGAAAAGTACTGCCAACAGAATAGGACTCTCTAGAGAAGATAAACCTTTGAATATGAACCTATGGTCAGCCTACCCAATTGCTATACATGGGCTTCAGGCATATAAACCCCTGCAGCACTGAGCTGTGGAGCAGTGGAACTGTGTCTGTAATGATGAAATGGTGCTCCATCCAATACTTTTAAATGCGTTGGGAAGTCTCTTGTTGCTGAATGCATCGCAACAATGCGCACAACAATCCAACAATCCTCACAACAATGCGCACAGCAAAATCTAGTATTCTCCCTGGACAGTTGAGAAAGTTACTCCAACAAAAGTAGGATAAACCATTTTAATACCATTCATTATGGAAAAAAAACTTGAGCAGACGTCCCAATATGTTAGTCCATATAGAGTATGTTTTTTATGGAACCAAAAGTGGTTCATCTAAGGCACTGCTCAAAGAGCCATTTGAAGCAACATTAGTTTAAAGAATGTTCATAAGCTAATAAAAGAAAAGCACCAATTTTTAGATCTTCTTAAGATTGAAAAAACTTTCATTCTTACAGTCTACTATTGGTTTCAGGTTATTTCTGTCTTTTACACCACATTCCAAGTCTCATAAAGATGATTTGTTTTGTTTTTCAATTAAACTCATGGATGGTATTGTATCTCAGGGCTTTTGGATCACTGAAATCAAACCAGGTGAGCCCAATTAAAGGAAAACTACTTAAAAAAGATGTTCCACATTGTTAAGCAGGCCACAGGTTTCAAGCAATATAGGTATGGAAAAGGATCTATCTGCTGCTGAAAATAGTGCAATACCTTGGACAAGGCATAAAAGCATTACATATTAAAAAAAAACAAAAAACTTAAGTGTGATAATCATACTGTGATGAGATCTGTTGCTGATTCCGAGCACAGGCAGGTTCATTCAGATAAAGGCATAATGTGGAAGGTTTCTGACAGACAGATAAAGAAAGCAGCTGCTAAGCAGCAAACGAATATTTGAAGCTGCTGGTGCCTCTGGAGTACCACAAACCTCAAGGTGTAGGATACTCCAGAGGCTTGCTGATGTGCATAAACCAACTAGACTGCAACGTCAGCAAGGAGTTGGCTAAGTCATGTTTTGGGCAGGAATCATGGGGAGTTCACATCAAAACACCAGCTCTGGCAGGCTATTCTGTCATCATGCAAAGAAATTCAAGCAGAAACTGTCCAGAACCTCACAAGTTCAATGAATGCAAGAATTGTGAAGGTGATTTTAAAGAAAAGGTCTTAATATGTTTTGATTGAAATAACTTTTGATTTCAGTAAATGACCTCTTAATGCTGCAAATTTAACAAATGAGCATTTTCAGTTTTTACAACCTATAAAATGTTTTGAAACGCCATTGTGCATAATAATTTGGAACAGTGCATATTGAGGTTTTTTCTTTTTGAAAAAATCTGTTTTCTGCAGATTTTTGACCTGTATCTCAGTAGTTTTAGGGTTTTTTTTTGCATTTTAATATCTATCTATCATTCTGTCTGTCTGTCTGTCTGTCTGTCTTTCTGTATCTACCTATAAACTATTTACAAGCTG
>CM067504.1:29487701-29490201 GCA_034509495.1 Acestrorhynchus altus | reverse complement strand
GCATCCCCTGTACTTTGTTTTACTCTCTGAAACCAACAGATACATCCTGTCCCTTCAGGCCTGTGTGTGAGTGTGTGTGTGTGTGTGCACTTTAGGTAAGGCAATTTCACAGTGTACAGGGACACTCAGCTCTTCCTGTAAATGGTCTTCGGCACTAAGTGCTATTAAATCAGGAAACCAATTACATTGATCAGAGGGCTCTGATGAAACAGCACTGCAAGTTTAAGAGTATGTGTTTTAGGGTGTGTGTGTGTGTGTGTGTGTGTGTGTGTGTGTGTGTGTGTGTGTGTGTGTGTGTGTGTGTGTGTCTGTGTGTGTGTGTGTGAGAGAGAGATAGAAAGAGAGAGAGAGAGAGAGAGAGAGAGAGAGAGAGAGAGAGAAAATCAGTGCAGGATTACTGAGCTGCCTGTATATGAACATGTTTTGAAAGTGTGAAATTTAGGACATAAATGTAATCTTGGTAATGGCAGTGCTGTTGTGTAGTTTTAACAGTATTTATAATACTCATTTACTTACAAAACTAAGTAAATATTAGGTTTTAGGAGTGAAGACCGAACCCAAAGCATCAAGCCCCTGAAGCTGCGCAGTATTTACATTCTTGTTTTCACTTAGACATAGGCAACAAACAGAACATTTGCATACAAGTGTAGGTAGCTCCCTTTGACTCAGTTGTCGTGTTTCAAATCTAAGACTTACTGAATCTGAAACAGAAACAGTTGACAGAGACAGGCCCTCAACTGCACAGTCAGAGGATAACTCTGGATCATCCCATACTGAAGGTAACTTCACTACATTCTCATTACAGGCTGAAGCTCCTGCAACTTTCAACATGACTTAGTACTAACATGTACAATGAAGACTGAGGCCAAAAGTTAGCTGAATCCAGCAATTAGAGATTAGGCTAAAAATCACTGTGTGAGTGTTGCTTTAAATGGTTGGCTTGTCAATATCATGTGAATGGCCTGTATCTAGCAGGTCACTTCATACAACACAGTAAAACCATGGACTAAAGGGTAGAGAAGTGGGCTTGGGACCAGAAAACTGCTGGTTCGAGCCCCAAGCTGAGGTGCCTGTGACCAAGGGACACTCTATATCCAAATGTGTGGACACCCCTTCAATCAATCAATGCATTCAGCTACTTGCACCCACTGCTGACACAGAAGTGAAACAAAGCTTGTCTAGTCCTTTTAGCGAAGCACTGCAAATAGAGCAGATAAATATGAACCTTTTGATAGATAGATAGATAGATAGATAGATAGATAGATAGATAGATAGATAGATAGATAGATAGATAGATAGATTCAACTTTATTGTCATCGTTCAGTACAAGTACATAGCAACGAAATGCAGTTAGCATCTACCAGAAGTGCAAAATAGTAGCAAAGTGCAAACAAGAAACTGTGCAAGTGTGCAGTGTGCAATAAGTACGCATAGTGCAGGAGATCACAGTGTAGACAGTTATAAATGTGCAATATGAACAATATGTGCAAATATGCAGACAGTGGATATGTAGGTATCTCCATAAGCATACTAGCAATGTAAACTGTACTGAAGAATAACTGTTGTGAGTTTCCGTATCTTAACAGTAATAGTAATAATATGGTAATATACTAATAATGATATGGGAATGACAATAATAAATAATAATAAATAAAAGCAGCTCTGATTGGTGAGTGAAGTGAGTGTGGTGAGAAGGGCAGTGCCTAATGCCTGTGTACATAAAAACGATTTTTTTTTTAATGAACTAGTAATTGTGCACTTTCTATTTGATGATAATGCTGCTGCATGTTGTTTTAAGTAAAGAATCATCAGCTGATACCATTTTAACAACGGTATCAGTAAAGACTCTGCTCAGCCAGTCATATTTATACTATTAGAATGCATATACTGTTACACACTCTAAATATACAGAGCAACTGGTTCGGAGAAGCATAGAGGTCACGATTCATCTGAAAACTATCTTAGAGGTTTACAAGCTTGACAGCATTTTAAGAAACCATCTGCATATTCACAAAGAAGACTTCATTTCCATACTGCATCCATGCCGGACACAACCCACAGTGCCGTTCAGTGCTGGTGTGAATAATGCATAAGCCGCAGCAGAACGCAGTCAAAAGGTCAGAAGTTATAGAGGGCAGCTTTCTAGGATTCTCCTGAAGAGCTCATATTACTGCACTCAGATTTTCTGACCTACGTCTTATTACACACATTCCAAGCACCATCTGTTAACAGCCCTGCATCCGTAGTAATGAGGCGACCGCTCGCAGACGCAAAAACCCACACACGTATTGAACATAAGGCACAAAAAACAAGAGACAAAAAGGAAACATTAGATTCAGATCAACCTACGGCTCAGCAGGGAGTCTGTAAGCCACACACAAACACACACACACACACAAACACACACACACACACACACACACACACACACACACACACAAACACACACACACACACACACACACACACACACACAAGCAATTATGCTCAGGTTTGTTTC